>JAWZYT010002497.1:0-2500 GCA_034508575.1 Petrolisthes manimaculis | reverse complement strand
ACATGAATGGTGAGAATAGATACATGAGTGGTGAGAATAGATACATGAGTGGTGAGAAATGGTAATGAGGACGAGCCTTATGAGAGAGGAAATGTGACAATATGTGAGGAATTACGGACCACTGGAGCCACAAGGACACAACACACACACCACCACACATTGGTAACTTGACTCTTCCATATATTGCTTCTTGATACTAAATTAGACTCTCAATAAATTCATGCTTCTAACTTAAGAATGGTTGTAACTTAGACTGCATAAATTCCTGCTTGTAACTTGATTCTCTATTAATTTATACTTTTAACTTGACTTTGTATAGATTAAGGGACCCAGTATTGTAGTAAGAAAATTGGAGTTTAACGAATCCTTCAAACATTGCCACAAAACACCCCCTATAATGAAGACGCTTGTTTCGTGGCATAGTCAGGAGGAATCAGAAGCCACTAAGTCATATACAAGATCACAGGGTCCTTTATGCAACACTTGGTAATCGATAATAACAGCTGGACACACTATACTAACTTATATATCTATTGATTCATGCACGTAACTTTATTCTTGATAGTTTCATGCAACAATAATATACTATAGTAACTTATATTCTATTGATTCATGCACGTAACTTCATTCTTTATAGTTTCATGCAACAATAATATAAGTCTTGGTAATCGCTTGGTAAATTAGTTGTTGGTGTTCTTCCCGTCACTGCGTGGAATAAATACAATAATTATTATGGTGTGGTAAATAAAACCTTGAGTGAAGTACTTTAGTGTTGTGGTCATAAAATTCTTTCGAAATTATTTTATTAGTTTTTTTTTACTTTTGGTAGGCTATATGTGAAGTGTATAATTTTTATATATATGTGAGATTTTCTATATACTGTACATCTCCTTTACTTACTCACTATTTCCTCTCCCAAATTCATTCTAAATTACGGGGCATTTTATATAAAAGGTAAATAAAAAAATAATACAATTTAACTACAGGTGGATGAAAGAGGTATGTATATAATTTTCTGAACACAACTGTACAATGTAGGAAGGAAAGGAACTCCACATAACTAACCCTTCAAGGACGACATTCCATCCATCCATCCATCCTGTGTGTGTGTGTGTGTGTGTGTGTGTTGAAAGGATACAAGTTCTATGTGGGTCTGTTTGTTCAATTCATCCATCCATCTATCCAACCATCCATCCATTTTGTGTGTGTGTGTGTGTGTGTGTATTGAAGGGTTAAACGTTCTGTGTGGGTCTGTTTGTTCATTCTATCCAACCTCTGTGTGTGTGTGTGTGTGTGTGTGTTGAAGGGCTACAAACTATTTCTGTGAGGGGTTGTGTGATGTTTTGTGTATCGTGGTGGGAAGTAAATAGAGAGGCAGTGTGTGTCGCAACAACAGTCAGTCGGCATATTATTATTATTGTCCTTCGTCCTTGGGGGAAAACTAACTGGGGTTTTCTCCGGCCTTCGGTTTTTTCATTTCTTATTTACAGGAGGATGCACGTGAATGTAAACGAGGAGAAAAATGTTCAGTGTTGTCTATGAATTAATTGGAGGATATTAACCACTTCTAAACCTGTACACACACACACACACACAAACACACACATACCACACACACACACACACAAAACCCCTTATATATCGAGAGATCCGACACCAGCACCTTGAAACCTTAAGAAGAGCTAATCTGTACCTTCCCTTTCACAACACATCTTTTTTATATAGGCCAATATATATTTTTCCAGGTGTTTACAAATCTCATCTGGGGAGAGGTAAAATGAGAAGGAAAGAAAGGAAGGAAGGAAGGAGGAAAGGTAGGGAGGGAAGGAATGAAGGGAAGGGAGGGAAGGGAGGGAAGGAGGGAAGGTAGGGAGGGAAGGAATGAAGGGAAGGGAGGGAAGGGAGGGAAGGGAGGAAGGAAGGAAGGAAGGAAGGAAGGAAGGGAGGGAGGGAGGGAGGAAGGAAGGAAGGAGGGAAAGAGGATAGGAAAGAGGGAAGGAAAATGAGGTGAGGTGGGCTGATTTTTTGTCCAGTCAGTTGATTGTATAGCAAGAAATAGACAGACTGACTGCAGATGTGACGAGAAAGATGAAACAGAAAGAGACTGGTGGTGGTGGTGGTGGTAATGGTGATGATGATGATGATGGTAGTGGTGATGATGATGGTAATGGTGGTAGTAGTGGTGGTGAGGGCAAGGTGAATATGTTGTGTTGAGTACAGACCATAAAACAACTTCTGAATGGACTTTAAACTTGCACCTTTTCCTTCAAACGACATAAAAAACATCACAGGTGTACTATTAAAATCAATAACAATAGAAGCCAAGACCATTAAAGAAGCCATAAAGAGTAGACTTGTCCCAAACTACATTCACGTCGACTTAAGGGGATGGTATACTTTTGGTACATTGGAGCGCCTTGATTCCTCCAAAGTATGCCAGGAAACAGGACCAACAAAAAATGAACAAAAATAATGGGTGTTCTGTTAGTTCCATTATTAC
>JAWZYT010002496.1:0-216383 GCA_034508575.1 Petrolisthes manimaculis | reverse complement strand
GATCATAAACCACTAATAAATATAAAAGTAACACTGTACCTTGGATTCAATCACTGCAGCAACATCCCACGTCAATTTACTATGCGTCACTTGTGAGTCTAAACTTGGTATTGACGTATTAAGGGGAGAGTATACTTTTGATAGATTGGAGTGCCTCGATTCCTCCAAAGTATGCAGGAAACAGACCCAGATGAAGAAAAATAATGGTATCCTGTTGCCTGGAATAGTTTGGAGGAATCATAATCTCCAAATATGTCAAAAATATATCCTCCCCTTAACCTTTATCTGTAGGTGGACGATTGGAGGGGGAGGAGAAGGTTGTTCGTTTGTTTGTTAGAGATCTCCAATTACGTCCTGTTCTGTTATTGTATTTACAGGTGAAGGGAATAATACTCTCTACCGGGGTGACAGTACCAGTCAAAGGAGACAGTCCTATATGCAAATAACATGTATGATAACCGAACCAACAAACACACATACACACAGAATTTTTTACCCATATTATGTAGACAGTTATAACAGTAAAACGACCACCACCACCACCAACAACAACAACAACAACAACAACAACACCATCACAAACACCAACAACACTATCACCAACAACACCACCAACAACACCATCAACAACACCAACACTTTCACCATCACCACCACCACTACCAACACCACCGTGGGAATGTGTTAATGTGTGTGTGAATTGGTTATACATGTGTCCTGGTGAAGTGTGCGGTGTAGCGAGACGTTTGTGGTCCCTGGACGTGTGGTTGGTGGTCTCTTACCTTGACAACCACCACTAATCTGTTATAGTAACCAAGAGAGAGAGAGAGAGAGAGAGAGAGAGAGAGAGAGAGAGAGAGAGAGAGAGAGAGAGAGAGAGAAGGGGAGAGATCGAGTGAGAGGATAGAAGAGGAGAGGAGGTTGATAAAAGAGAAGAGGAAGGTATAGTGGAAGAGAGAGGACAGTGATAAATGTATGGTAGGAAGGAGAGAAAAGGGATATTATTATTATACTGTAGAAGGAAATAAGAGAGAGAAGAGTAATAATGATGGAAGGGGAGGAAAGGAAGGAAACGTGTTGCGTGAGTTGATGAGAAAATTAATTGACTTTACCTTGTTTTCGTCAGTAAGTTTTTTTTTTTTTTTAAGACTCCAGTCATAATATTCCTGTAATTTGTACCAGGAAGCAGAACACTTATATACTTACTGAGGTTAATTAATTAGTTGTTGCATATCTGTTACATTTTATGGATCTAACCCCATGAGTGAGCCTTACAACAAGTACTGTATAATTATATATAATGATGGCAGAAATTTGCTCACGTTTAGAGAGAGAGAGAGAGAGAGAGAGAGAGAGAGAGAGAGAGAGAGAGAGAGAGAGAGAGACACTCGTAGATGTTACGAGGCGAATGAGTGAGAATGAAGGATGTGAAAAAGAGAAGAAAAATGGAAACACGAGGAAGG
Source organism: Petrolisthes manimaculis (assembly GCA_034508575.1). Taxonomy (NCBI): domain Eukaryota; kingdom Metazoa; phylum Arthropoda; class Malacostraca; order Decapoda; family Porcellanidae; genus Petrolisthes; species Petrolisthes manimaculis. Next base: position 214,920 of record JAWZYT010002496.1, on the reverse strand, counting down.
AGAGAGGAGTGGTGTGGAAGGAGGAGAGGAATAGGAGGGTGATGTGTGGCAACGGTTGGGGGGGAGGGGGGAGGAGAGTGAAAGTGAGAGACGGGGGAAAAAGAAGAGAAAGATTGGTGTGAGGAGGGGAAGATGAAGGATGCATGGAAGAAGAGTTAGGAGGAGGAGGAAGGGTGTTAAGTGTGAATATGAGAAGTATTGTCAAGAGAATCTAGGAGAAGAGTATCAAGTATGAGGAGTTGGAAGAAAAGTGTCAATTGGGTAAAGGAGAAGGAGAAAGACAGAGAAACAGTGTCAAGTGGAGGAGGAGGAAGAGTGTCAGGTGAAGGAGCAAGTGTGTCAGGTGGAGGAAGAAGAGTGTCAAGTGGAGGAAAAAGGTGTAAGTGGAGGAAAAAGGGGTGTTAAGTGGAGGAAAAGGGGTGTTAAGTGGAGGGAAAGGGGTGTTAAGTGGAGGAAGAAGAGTGTGAGGAGGAGGAAGAAGAGTCAGGTGGAGGAGGAAGAGTGTTAAGTGAAGGAGGAAGAAGTGTCAGGTGGAGGAGGAAGAGTGTCAGGTGGAGGAGGAAAAGTGTCAAGTGGAGGAGGAAAAGTGTCAAGTGGAGGAGGAAGAAGTGTCAGGTGGAGGAGTAAGAAGTGTGGTGATGATGGAGGCATGGAAGGTTGAGAGGTGGTACGGGGTAATATTATGAGGTGGTGAGAGAAAGGTAAAGAGAGGAATGAATATTAGATGAGAGGCAGTGAAAGGAAGACATGCAGCGACAGGGGAGTGTGTGCCATCGCAGGTGGGTTGTGGGGAGGGGAGGGATGAGCGGAGGGATTGATGGGTAGGGGAGTGTGTAGTGGATGGGTGGGTTGTGGGGAGGGTGATGGGTAGGGGAGTGTGTAGTGGGTGGGTGGGTTGTGGGGAGGGTGATGGGAAGGGGAGTGTGTAGTGAGTAGAGGGGAGGGGAAGGTTGGGGTGAGGAAAGAACCTACTTGGAAGTAACACTGATGGAATTATTGGAAAGAAAACATCACTACTGACATTGTAGCGGCTGAGGGGGTCACATGCCGCCAGAGAGAGAGAGAGAGAGAGAGAGAGAGAGAGAAGGTAAAGAATAAAACGTAACAAAGCACAGAACTGACAGTGATCGACTCCTGTATGTACGAACGAAAGGCCACCAAATCCCCCCAAAAATATATTATTGCCTTCATACCTACTGAAATCCAGAAAAAGAATTGACACACAGAGATAAAGTGGAAATTAGGGAATGAATGAATGAATCAGAAAGGGGTCCGATAAATGAGGCTGGAGGGGGAGAGAACTGGCTGATAATTCGATGGAGGGAGAGGATCAATGAGAAGCGGAGAGCAGTAGCAGAAGGAAGGAAGAGTTAGTAGTACGTGGGGAGGAGCAGCAGCAGCAGAGGTAATTAAGTTAAATATGAGTTACAGTGGCGTACAGCGAGGGGGGAAACGGGGCGGTGGTGATTGGAATAGATGTGCGTGTGGGTGTGTGTTGGTGCGTGTGGGTGTGTGTAGGTGCGTGTGGGGGATTGAAGTATGTAATGGCTGGGATCCGGTGTAGCACTAGGGAATGACGGGTTGTGAAATGGGATAATGGAGATGTAGGTACTTTCGGAAGAGGAGACATTGAGTGTAGATATTAAAGGTGTTCATGGGAAGAGCAAGTGAGTTATGAGTGGGTGGATATTTTTTTTTTTTTTTTTAGCTTTGGGGAGGGATATGGGTGGGTATTATTTAAGCTATTTGTAGGGGAATGTGTGAGTATTTTTTTAAGCTTTGGGGTGGGGAATGTGTAAGTATTTTTATAGCTTTGGGGTGGGGAATGTGTGAGTATTAGTTACGATTTGAGAGGGGAATGTATGGGTATTATTTAAGCTTTGGAGAATGAGTATATATGGGTGGGTATTATTTTGGGAGGGGAAGGAGTGGTGAATGGGTGAGTGGATATAAAAGTTACGAGGAGGGGGAAAGTTGTGGGAAGGAACACACCTAATAAAAATGTATGTAGGAGAAAGGGGAAAGAGGGAATATGAATGCATGGGAGAAGAGGGGAAAGTGTAAGGATGAATGGGAAAAGGAGAATGAGTGAGGATGAATGAATAGAAGGAGAATGAGTGAGAATGAATGGGAGAAGGAGAATGAATTAGGATGAATGGGAGAAAGAAAATGAGTGAAATTGAAAACATGGGAGAAGGGGAAAGGGTGAATATGAAAGAATGAGAGAAGGGGAATGAATGAAGATGCACGCAAGAGTGAGAATAGGAGAGGGGAATATAGGTAATGAAGATCCGTAGGGGTAAACAAACTGAACAGCGGTAGAGGCTTATGGAAGAGGATGGGTGGTGGGGAAATGGGTAACGAAGATTATAAATTATGGAGGGAGGAAGGGAGGGATGGCAGTAATAAGGAAATGGGTGAAAATGTATAGATAACGAGAGTGGATATAGGGGGGAAATGGATGATAATAGGGGAGTGAAGGGGATGGCAATGTGTGAGTGCATGGATAAAAGAGGGAATGAAGAGGGGGACGAGTTTGAAGATTTATGAGGAACGGAGTGGTAGAATAATGGGCTGAGATATAATATGAAGAAAGTAGTGTTGCGAAGAGAAACTGGAAATACTGAGGTGATGGACAGAGAAATGAGTTACTGTAAGACAAGACGGTGAGGAAAGTGGTAGAGGGAAAGAGGAGGAGGAGATGGTGGAGAGAAGGAGGTGGTGGTGGGAAGGTGGCGGCGGAGGGAAGGAGGAGAAGGTGGAGGGAAGGAGGAGAAGGTGGAGGGAAAGTGGAGATGGTGGAGGGAAGGTGGAGATGGTGGAAGGAAGGAGGAGATGGTGGAGGAAGAGTGTGGAGGCTTATATTTGTGAAGGAGTGTACTGTACGTTTGTGTGTGTGTATTTGTTTGTCATGTATGCACGTGTGGGTGTATGTGTACACTATTATACGTGGAAGAAGTGTGAGTGCGTACGTTTGTGGTGTGAAATGTAAAGTGCATGAGAATTCTATGTTCTGTGTTTGTGTACATTTTAAATTTTGTATGTCTGCATGTGTGTTCTTTGTGTTAATACTGTATACTCGTGTGTTGTGTACATTTAAAGCCCACTTGTGTGTGTGTGTGTATAGTGGTGGTATTTAGCTGGGTTTGAGTGCGTGTTTAGATTTACTGTGAAAGCATACTTGTACCGTTTATTGCCTTCGTGTCGTGTGTGTTCAGAGAGAGAGAGAGAGAGAAAGAGAGAGAGAGAGAGTGAGAGAGAGACAGAGTGAGTGAGTGAGTGAGTGAGAGAGAGTGTGTGTGTGTTTGAAAGAGAGAGAGAGAAAGAAGGAGAGAAATGGGGCCGTACTCCCAGTGTCCACGAGTTCCTGCTGTGTGTGTGTGTATTTGTGTGTGTATGCATGCATAAGTGAAGTATGTAGTGACGTGCTACAGTCACGCCACCATACCGACACTCACTGAGGGAATGGGGTCACAGGGACATGGATACTTGCATGATAACACACACACACACACTCTCTCTCTCTCTCTCTCTCTCTCTCTCTCTCTCTCTCTCTCTCTCTCTCTCTCTCTCTCTCTCTCTCTCTCTCTCTCTCTCTCTCTCTCTCTCTCTCTCTCTCTCACAATGGGTTTCTTTCCTATTCTTCACACCACTTCCCGCCTATCCTTCCACACCAGTCCTCTTCTTTCCACCTCGTCCCTAATCATTCCACCTCATTCTTATTTTCTCTACCCTATCCCCTTCTCACCCCCATTCCTCTTCTTCCTAACGTTTCCTTCTGCATTTCTTTCTTTCCACCCCTTCCCCCTCTCTTCATTCAACCCCCTTCCCCCTCTCTTCATTCCACCCCCTTCCCTTCCCATCCCTTCCCCCTCTTCCCTTTTCCACACACCCCTTCATTTTCCACACCTTCCCTCTCTTCATTCCACCCCCTTCTCCCCTCTTCCCTTTTCCACACCTTCCGTCCCCAGTCCGGCCAGATATTATGACCGTAGTGGAATATTTTGCCAGACAGCCGACAAATAATTCAGCATCAGTGACGCTTTCATCCCCACAATTAGTTGGGCCGCTCGCCTCACTCTGTATTTAACTCACAGCAAATAATTGGATTGACGAATTAGACTTGTTTATTATCACCGACAGCCGTATTAAATGTCAGTGTGTGTGTGTGTGTGTGTGGTGGGTATAGAAGGGAGGGAGGGAGGGAGTGGCGGTGGTGGTAGGCAGTGAGGGACGGAGAGAGGGAGATGGGTTGGTGTTGGTGGGGAATGTGAGGAAAGAAGGAAGGGATGATGGTGTGGTGAAGGTGGGGAACAAGGTGGAGTTGTGGGGGTTTTGGGGGGAGAAATGGATAGTGATGATGATGATGGTGGTGGTGAGAGGAAGTGGTATGGTGGTGGTGATTATGGCGGTATGATGGTGATGGTAGTAGTGCTGGTGAGGAGAGGGAGGTGGTGTGGTGGTGGTGAGAAGAGGGAGGTGGTGTGGTGGTGGTGGTGATGATGTGGAGAGGAAGTGGTGAGGTTGCAATAATTACCCTGATGAAAGTAGGCTAGTGTGGAGGTGACGTGTTGGTGTGACTGTGCATGAAGATCCATTGATAAGAGAAGTGGAAAAGTGTAGAGGCGACGAGTCTCTTGTTGATAAATTGGAGAACTACTGATTCTTCCAAACAGTGCTAGAAACCACACGACCTCAATATTAGGGTATTAGTTCCGCGGTATATTTTGGCCATCAAGAGAGAGAGTATATAATTTTATATAGTATGTAGTAAATTACAAGTTTATAGAGACGCGGGTAGATGAAGAAATGGATTGGTAAGAAGGGGTAGCAGTAATGGAGTGGCTGGGGAAGTAAAAGTTAATTAGTAGACTATGGGAATTGAAGGTGGTAATGTAATGGTGGTTGGGTGAGGAAGTAGAAGTATAGGTATGGTTGGTAGAAGTTGAGTGGTTCGGGAGGTTAAAGTTAATAAGGGATTTGATGATGGTAAAGTAATGGTGGTGGAATAGTTGGGTGAGAGAGACTGTACAGGTGGAATGGTGCACGGAGAGATAATTATACTTGTATCTATCAATTTATCTGTTTGTTTGGCTCTCAATCATCCAAATAAGATCACTGATGCAAATATTGTGGCTGAGATTGTTGAGCGATTCATTCCATCGGTTCGATATGTCATGAATGGTGAAATCTGTTCGTTATATCGTGAATGGAAACTATATACAGTAGTCCAGTCAGTGGGAAGAGTATCCGTTGCCAACAGCTAGGGGTCAGGGTAATCACGTTGCTTTTGGTGCTGAAATTGTCCGCTTTTCAACATCGATACATTACTATTGTCACATTAACCCTTCTACAGTATAAAGTCAACACGTGGGCCATGCATGTTTAGATGTAGTGAAGCAAACAAGTACAGTCGTGCCAAAAACATTCCGATATTCATGAGGTGTTGATTCAGTAAACAGTTGACGGCCTTCATGTGGTATAGTAGTGAGATGCATGTGATTCCTATGTGTTTGATTTTCAGTAACGAGCCACACACTAAGCAAACTAATAATATCATAAGAGTAGATGAAAACATTGGTCAGATTATATGTGTGTCTCTAAACTTTTGTCCTCGACTATACTGCACGGCAAGGCAAGTAATTACACTGACCTCTGGTGGCCATTGACACGACTTTTCTTGTTGGTTGGACAATCATAATTAAAGGTCTTATTTGGTGAATGAAATTGAGACATCATTTGAGTGAATCTTGTAAACCAATATTATAAACATTAACAGCTGTAATCTCGCATCATTATTCGCGGCCGTGTCATTCGAAGTTGTAGCAGAACTAGTGGGTATGACTGTACATTAACTTCCTTTTAAATTCCTCGGTTGAACATAGTTATTAAAGTTTTGATAAATTAATAGACAGACCAATGTGAACAACTCATCAACACAACTCCATCAGGTGTGTTTCAGTAGATATATAATAGTGTCCACCGTCTCGTACTAATAATGTGGTATATGATTTACTATAAACACATTAATAAAGACTCGATTAAAGAGGCTTCACCCTACCACCAGCACCACCTTCATTCCCTCCTCACCCTGACAATATGGTAAAGGGATAAGTTTTCGGAAGACTATCGATTCCATTAACTTGTGTCAGGAAGTAAACCACCTTGGTATTTACATGTCCAGTGTCATTTATAACTCGAGTGCAATTGATTATTATATTTGATATGCAGTTCTTGTTCTTGGTTACATAATGTATATTGTATAAGTAATTTGTTTTAGTATACATGAGGTGCTTTGTAACACAGTTGTAGTATACCCTGGCTACCAGTTGGCTCACAGCTGAACATTTAATTAAGGGACCGTGATATCGGCAAATTGGAAGCTAATGGACCCTCCTCACTATGGAACAAATAAGCCCTTGTGTTGTAAACGGTTCTCTGTAGCTGGCGGCAATTTGTTGGAGTCGCTAACCTCATGTTCGCTAACCATGACCAGCTCCACCACTTTATTAAGGGAAGAGTTTCTTGTGGGGGTTTTGGAGTCTACGTATTTCTTTGAACACTGCATGTAACAAAACAAGTTTCCCTTCTTGTACACTGAGGTAGTTTGTTTTCTGGCATTGTTTTATAGTAACTTGCCAAATCGGTCAAAGGAGATGATCGATCACCTTAACAATTATTCACCATTCGGGCGTCTAACATATCCACCGACCAGAAACATACCAGCACAACACAGCCACATATTTCGACCTTTACTGATTATACTCTCTGCTTGAGTTAATGTATGTGTTGAGTTTTGGTACATTCTGTAGTTCAATAACACAGTTCCATGGACATTTGCATTTGTTAAAAAAATGACGTTTTTCGATTGTCTCATTTCATCACAATCCTAATAATTAAGTAAATTAAGCAAAACTATGATTTGTATGTGCAAGCTTGGACGAGTGTTTACCATTACCATTACCTTTACCATTAGGATACTCTGTACAGTACATGTAATGTTTGGCGTACAGGCAATCCCATCGTTGATTCCTAAATCCTCATGCGTATAAAATGGATAGAATTTCACGTTGTAAATCTGAAAGAGCTTATAAAAGTAGTGTACCAAATCGAAAAAAAAAAACTAAACATTTTATTTATTTTTCAGTATTTGAGGGATGCCTTTAGTAAGATACCTCGTAAGCCCCCGATCCCTTCACCATTAAAAAAAAAATAAACAGATAAAAAAATATCGAAAAGAGAAATCTGAGCGGAGTTAATTAGCGTAGTCCCAGAACCGAGAGTCGTATTTACAACTGGGGTGATGAACGAGGTAATTGGACAGGTGGGTCGGTTAATGGGAGCAGGCACGGGTTTAGCAGGCCACCCACCATAATTATAGGCAATCTGTGCTTAATGACGCTCCCTGTCTAATGGCACACTTATTATTATTATTATTGTTGTTGTTATTTGTCTAGTAATTTGTTTCGGGTTTTGTTGTGTTAGTTAGCGGGGTGTTGTAGCTGTGATTACGTTAGTGGTGGTTGTAGTAGTGTTAGGAGATGTTGTAGTAGTGGTTGTAGCGATGGTCATAGTAGTTATAGAACTGGTAGTGTTAGTGGGTGTTTGTAGTGGTGAGTGTGTTAGTGGGTGTTGTAGTGGTGAGTGTGTTAGTGTTAGTGGTAAGGGGTGCAGTGGGTCAGGTAACAGGAAGCGGGTGGTAGGAGTGACAGACAGGTAAAGAGAATGGATAAGGAGGGGTAGGTAAATGGCCGAGAGGGATAGGGTAACAGGGAGAGGAAGTGTGTGAGAGAGAGAGAGGGAGAGAGAGAGAGAGAGGTAGGAGGGACTGTGTGGGAAGCAGGGAGAGGCTGTGTGTGTGTGTGTGTGTGGAAGGTAGGGAGGGGCAGTGTGTGTGTGTGTGGAAGGTATAGGGATGGGCAGTGTGTTGGGGGATGCAGAGACAGGCTGTGTGTATGTGTGTGTGTGTGTGTGGTAAGGAGTGTCAGAGTGTGTGTGGGAGGTAGGGAGAGTCAGTGGTGTGTGTGTGTGTGAGAGAGAGAGAGGCAGTGTGTGTATGTGTGTGTGTGGGAGAGGCAGTGTGTGTATGTGTGGGTGTGGGTGTGGGAGAGGCAGTGTGTGTATGTGTGTGTGTGTGTGTGCAGGTGGGGCAGGGCAGTGTAATAGTGAACAAAGGAACTCCAACACTCACACGGTGTAAGGACAGTATTGACTTCTGTCCTGCTCCTCCCTACTCCACCACCACCTCCTCCACCTCCCCTCCTTCTCTTCCTCTCAGCGGCTTCTCCTACCTGCGTCTTCTTCTTCTTCCTCCTCTCAGCGGCTCCTCCTACCTTCTTCTTTCTCCTCCTTTCAGCTTCTTCTCGTGTGTGTTTCTGCTTTATTTATCCCTTCTCGCTAATTCTTCCACCATCCATGCGTCCACCTTATATTTGCAAATTTTCCCTCCTTCTCTCCCACCTCCTTCTCAATTATGTTTCTTCCACTTCCTTTACTTCGTTCCATTACCCTAAAATATTAAAATTCCTTGTTCCTGCCTTATCTCTGCTCTCTTCCACTTCTTCCTTCTCCTCTTCCTTTCCAATTCCGTCTTTCGTTCCTTGTGCTTGCTCCTTCCTTTACTGCCTTCACCTTGTATATACATCCTTCACCCTGTACATTTGTCCTCTCTTTTCTCTCCCCTTTCTCCTCCCTATAATCCATTCTCTCCTGTTCTCATTTATCTCTTCTTCCTTCTCGTTCCTGCTCTTCTCATTTATCTCTTCTTCCTTCTCTTTCCTTCCCCCCCCCCTCTTTCTCCACTTCTCGTCTCTCATTTGCCTCCTCCTTTCTCCCCTCTCTTCTCCTAGTGTCTCTCCTCTCTTGCCTTCCTCTTCCTCCTCCTCCTCCTCTGCATTTTCCCAGCTCTTGTACCCACTCCTACAACCTCCTTACGTTATTTTATTTTCCATGCGTCCTCTTTTTCCTCATTATTTATTATCCTCCTACTCTATCCTACCCACGCTCTCTCTCTCTCTCTCTCTCTCTCTCTCTCTCTCTCTCTCTCTCTCTCTCTCTCTCTCTCTCTCTCTCTCTCTCTCTCTCTCTCTCTCTCTCTCTCTCTCTCTCTCTCTCTCATCCATCTATCCCCCATCCTCCCCGGTATCATATGTCTCTCTTTCTTTTTCCTACCGCTCCGTTTCCTTCTCCCTCGACTCTCTCTTTCCATTTCCTTCCCTCCTCTCTCTACCTCCACCATCATCATCATCGTCGCTCTTTCTTTCCCTCTCTCTCTGACTCGCCATTTCACACACACACACACACACACACACGCTCTTTTCTTTCCTTCCTTCCCTAGACTCCCAGCTTCCCTTCCTGGTCCTCTCTCTCTCTCTCTCTCTCTCTCTCTCTCTCTCTCTCTCTCTCTCTCTCTCTCTCTCTCTCTCTCTCTCTCTCTCTCTCATCGAGCGGTCCTGCTGACTTTCATCTCAGGTAAAATTACTTCCTTCCCTGCTGACCGCTCTTCCTGCTGCTGGCTTTAATTCCCACCCCTCACACACAGCCCACACTCTACTCTCACACAGCCCACACTCACTCTCACCCAGCCCCACTCACCCACTCACTCTCACCCAGCCCCACTCACCCACTCACTCTCACCTATTCCATATTACTCTCACACCCCTCTCACTGCCTCACTCTCCCGTATTCACCCCACTCACTTTTTCCCTCTCCTAGCTCACCCTACTCAATTCCTTACTTACTCTCCCTTACCACAGTCCCTCTCGCTCACCCTGTTCGCCAAAGTCACTCACCTCTCACTCCCCTCTCCTCACTATCCCAGCTCACAGAAGTCAATCACCTCTCACTCCACCACGTTCACCCCTGGCCCCACTCATTCTTTCTTGTTCACACACACACACACACACACACACACACACACACACACACACACACACACACACACACACACACACACACACACACACACACACACACACACACACACACACACACACTCCACCTCAATCACTCACTCTGTCAATCACTGTATTGTATATACACACCTCCTTACTCATCTTACTCCATCCTGCTTCACGCTATTTACTCCTCCAACATAAGACTCAATCTTTTTTGATGTTATGTCACTGTTACTCGGAAGGCATAATTGAGCCACACAGACTCAACACCTTACTAAGTTGAAAATAAATAAATAAATAATAATAATAATCATATGATGATGATGATGATGATGATGATGATGTAAACAACTGAACATACAAAAAATTAACACATAAATAAATATATATGAAATAAGATGTTAACACTGAGCAGAATATAATCGCTGGTAGATAATTATGAAGGAATATAAGAAGACAAGATATGGATTGTTGAAGACAGCTGAGGCCAGATAACACCTAATTGTTAATTAGTCCGTCAAGGTGAACCAGTAATTAAGTAAGAGGTCTAAGATTTGATTTCATAGGTGTGTTATAGAGGCTACGGATTCCTCCACATTCTGTCATAAAGCCACCCTTATAGTGAAGAAGTCTGTTTCGTGGCGTACTTTGGTGACATCAGTAGCATTCAATTCATCTACAACATATTGCCCCCATATTTAGTGATTTATTTAAGATTTTGTAGGGATATTGGATACTATTGATTCCTACAAGTTCTGCCACGATAGACAGACTCCTTCATTAAAGGTTCTGTTTATTGATATGGTATGGAGGACACAGAACCATCCAGTTTATCCTCAGAATTCATCATCCTTGTAACTATAGCTATTACTGTGAACATTGGCACTCTCTCTCTCTCTCTCTCTCTCTATGTGTGTGTGTGTGTGAGAGAGAGAGGTTGTCTCTTGTCTGAAGTACTGTGATTGATTCCCTTGTACTTCACCTCATTCTGTGCTTGTTTTTCCCCGCCACACTCGTAAGGGAATAATATACAGTACTCTCGGTATAGGCTGCATTAGACCACTTTGATTCCTCAAAAAAAAAAAAAAAAAAAAAAAAAAAAAAAAAAAAAAAAAAAAAAAAAAAAAACAGAAAACAGGACCAGATGAACAAAACTAATGGTGGCATGTTGGTTGAAATACTTTAGAGAAATCAGTTGCTGCTCCTGATATACCAACACACATACACACACACACACACACACACACACACACACACACTCACTCACTCATTTTCTCTCTATCTATCTCTCTATCTATCTATCTATCTATCTATCTATCTCCATTAACTATATACCCTACTACTGTTCTGTTGGTGTGTTCGTTCGTTCCTTCGTAGCTGTTCACCGTGCGTCACACTACTACTACTACTATTATAAGGTTGCCTGGGTGGGTCGTCTCTCCCACCCTGACTCACTCTAATTAAACCAGTATTACTCCATGGCCCACTTTCCTTTCCACTGCTTCATTTTCCCTTCTCTTGTTTCAATTTCCCTTCCCTTGCTTCACTTTCCCTTCCCTTGCTTCACTTTCCCTTCCCTTGTTTAATTTTCCTTTCCTTTGCTTCACTTTCCCTTCCCTTGTTTCACTTTCCCTTCCCCTGCTCAATATTTCATTAACTGTTTCACTTTCCCTCTCCCATTATTTCTCTACCAGTAACTGCGTCTCCCTGCTTCACTTTTCTACGTTTTACCACTTATTACCACACTCTGCCTAACTCTGCCACCCCCCTGCCTCACCCTGCCTCCCATCTGCCTCACCCTGCCTCCCATCTGCCATCCTCTGATTCCTCGATCCTCTCTCTGCCGTCCTCATTCTGCCCCCTCGATCCTGTCTCTACCTTCCTCATTCTGCCCCCCTCCTGCCTCACCCTACCTTTCCCTGCCACACTCTGCCTTCCGCTGCTACACTATTGACTTGACTTTACCTGACTCTCTAATATTTGGTACCCTCCCGTCTCTCTCTAATTTAAGTCTTTGTTTCACTTTACTACATGTACTCTCTTTACCTTTTCGTACCCCATTTATTAAGTCTGTGTGTCTGTCTTATTACTGTGTCACCCTACTGTATAGTTGTCCCACCCGACCCCATCCTTCTCAGGTTTCATTTACAGTACTTCATCCTTTCTCAGTCTCACTTTATTCATTCGCCCTGTTTCATTTGAACTACCGTAATTTTTCCACACCCTGTCAGCGCTCTTGCTCTCTCTCTCTCTCTTTCTCTCTTTGTATAAATATATATAATATATAAAATGTGTGTGTGTGTGTGTTAGAGTAAGAGAGCAGAACTATATACGCTTACGTACGTGATTGTGGTTTTGACACGCTGCTCACTCTCCTCTCTTCACTCTTTCCAGATCCGATCTCCAAGTGGCAGTTTGAGGCGAAGTGAGTATTGCTGTCACTCGTGCATGTGTTTTAAAGTTGTCGTGTCCCAGAGCGGACTTCTTCCGTCATGAGTCGAGTGTCGGCCAGGGTTTTTGTGTGTTTTCTTGTATGTCTTTTTTGTGTTGTACTGTTGTGGGTTCTATAAAGTGTTTTGTGTCTTGTCATGTGTTTTGTGGTATTTTTTGTGTTGTCTGCTGCGTGGGTTTTATAAGATGTTTTGTGCCGTGTCGTGTGTTTTGTGATGTGATGTGTTATACTTTTTGCTGTGTTGTGTTGTGTGATAGGTGTTATCTTCCTGTAGGTCTGATTTATGTAAAGAAGTATTATGAGTTTGTTCATATAGCTTATGTCTTCAGAACTATGAAATTCTTTGATTATTTTACTGCTCGTTAATGGCAGACAATGTAGCTCTTACCCGGACACTCTGTAGACCCAAGGGATTAAGTTTGCTTTGATTTGGTTGGGAAAATGTTAAGGACTATCCAGCTGTATAAACCCTGAGGTCATTTTGCCAGACAACCACAGAGTTTTTATTTATTTATTTATGTTTTTATTTGAGAGAGAGAAAGAGAAAGAAAATGAAACGAACCTCATAAGGAATGAATGAAAGAGGACCAATGAAACTATAGGAGGGCAGTGTGTGTGTGTGTGTGTGTGTGTGTGTGTGTGTGTGTGTGTGTGTGTGTGTGTGTATGTGTGTGTGTGTGTACAGTACCTACAACTCTACATACAGACACGATCTCTAAACAGGTGGTGCATAGGTAAAGAAGAGAAGAAAGGCAGTCAGTTGAATGTAAACATTTATGTATGCACGAGAACTTGTCACAATATAATACCTCTTAAGTTATCCCTTGAATATTGACATCATACATTCCACGAGGCGGACCCAAGCAGCTGCAGGCGTTCCATAACTTCCAGCACCATTGTCACAAATTTTCGTTTTCTCAGAGATTGGCGCGTAAAATGTTGAATACGCAGCGCATAGGTTTCACATTTTAGTTGAGGTTCGGATGTGTGTGTGTGTGTGTGTGTGTTTTCTCCTTAGTGTATCTTATATTTTATTGTATTTAGTTGGTGTTCGGATCTTTGTTTTTATATTTATTTTAGTATATTTTGTTTATAATAATATACAGCATATGTTATTCTTGTCAATCTTGTAGGTAAACAAAACGGTACAGAGGGATTTCAGAGTGTGTTGTGTATTCTCTTCTCGTGTTGTGTTGTGATGCCTTGACCAAACGAGGCTTTTTTTGTTTTTCTCACCACAAAGAACTCGGCTCTTTTTTACACACACGACTTTAGCCACCTACCATCATCCTCTAAGGTTAAAGCGTTTGAAGAAATACGTGTTTTCGTGCCTAACCCGGCGGAAAAACACTTGCTTGTGAGCGGAGGGGAAAAAAAAACCACACACACTTAATCATATTTACTTCTGGCCGTTTTGTGGCGGTTGAGCAGCGCGAGTGGCCAAAATGAAGTGAAGTGGCTGGGGTGCGGAGCTGGAGAGTATTCGTGTTTAAAGCGACGTAAACATTTGAGCCGAGTGTGTGGCAGGCAAGGTAGGGTAAGGATGAGGTGCAGGGAAGGGAGAGGCTACATACAGGGTGACAAGGAAAGGTAAATGAAAAGTTAGAATGGTGGGAAGGGGTTGGAGGGAAGGGAGAGGCTACGTACAGGACAGGGGAGGCAGGGTGACATGGAAAGGTAGATAATTTAGAAGGGTGGAAAGGAGAGGCTACATACAGGGGAGGCAGGGTGACAAGGAAAAGGTAGATGGGAAGTTAGGAAGGAAGGAAGGAGGCACTGAGAAAATGGAAAAGACAGCTAAAGGTGAGAGGAAGGAAGGTAGACAAAGGAAGATGGAGTGATAGGAGAACAGACACACAGATTGATGGAAAATAAAGAAAAATAATGGATATATGGAAGGAGTAAAGGACGGAAGAGAGAGAAGCAAGAAAAATAGAAAGATGTATTACAGAAGCAACGCTGAGGAAGATATGTAAAGAGAGAGAGAGAGAGAGAGAGAGAGAGAGAGAGAGAGAGTAGAGTAAGGGTAAAGTACAAGTAAGATAAAGAAGGATGTATAACGGAAACAACACAAGAAGAAAATATGATATAAATAGAAAGAGAGAAAGACTAGAGAATCAGAAGACTAAAGTAAAGGCATTTGTATCAAACACTGGAATCACTGCTGAGTCATCCGTGGTGATGCACAGTTTCCCTTATAAGGTAAGTCACCTCCCTTGAGAATACGGCCCCTTGACTACCAACAGGAACACCTTTAACACTAACACACCTTTACTTAACTACTTAGCATCGCAACTCGGCAACCCCTCATTTAGCAACCCTGTACTCAGCACGTGAAGGACCGGGTTAAATCTGTTAGGGGTAATAAGATAACTACTCAAGTGGCCAGCCAGCCAGCCAGCCAGCCAGCAATGTGCATGTTATACCGTTGGCTGCCGCAAGATAAAACAAACCCACATGTTCACTCCTTCATTAAGTGGTGGCAGGTTATGTGGTGAGGATTGCAGAGCGGGTCCAGGTGTCGTGCTTGTTAAAGTAACGTGATAGCGGGGTTGTGGTGACGGACGTGAGGGGAATTACATGCTCTTGTGTCATAACCAGAGCCCCTGCCCTATAGTACTCGGCACGCTCTCTTGCTTATTCAGGGCTCTCAGGATCACTCCCACTGGAGGTGTAATGTTAACCCCATGGGTACGGCACGCTACTCAATTACAAATCAACTACCCAACTTACATTCTTGTCGTTGGGGTCGGTGGGGGGTTTCCTCCACGTAACAAGTGTGTGTGTTTGTTTGTGTGTGTGTTTGTTTGTGTGTGTGTGTGAGAGAGAGAAAAAAAAATAGTTCACGCTTTTACAACCAAATATACCGTTGTAGCTGGTGTATAATGGCATGTAGTTATGTTACACCTATGTTATTTTTCCGTAGTGCATAAAGGTAAGAATTTTCCTGCGTCTTCTATAAATTTGTGTTGTCTTGCAGTGCCTTAAGATTGTCGTTTCATGTTTTGGAATTGGGAGGATATTTCCTGGTATAGTTTGGAGGAATTTATAACCCTCGATTTTTTTCCAAAACAAATGATTCCCTTAACCCTTTTCACCCATGCCACCAGAAAATCTCAAAAGCAAGAGCTCCAATATTGGTAGATCATTATCGCAGGCACTCACATTTTCTCAAACATATTTTACTCCACTACATCTTTCTGTATTTCCTCCACTTTACCTTCCCCTGCCCAACACCTGAATAATCCTTTCTACCTTCTTTAAAAATGATCTGGATTTGATTAGACATATATGGAGGTTGGGAAGAGGGTCGTGTGGATGATGGGATTGACAGTAATATGAAGGGGTAAGTTCGTGTGCCTGATTGGGACTAAATAGAGGAGGAGGGGGAGGACCGTGAACTTTATGTAACAAAGGGAGAATAAGAAAGATGTCGTACACGTCAAGCTTAAGTACACGTGATAGGAGACGGAAAAGGAGAGGGATCCTGGGTACAGTGAGAGAAGGGAAATGGAAAGCGTCGTGTGCACAATCACAGATCACATAGTGTATAATTATGTGGTCTATGTGGTGTGTGTGCTCAATCAGACATAGAAATGGAGAGGGAGAGACATACATATTATATAGGGTAAATATAAGAAAGGGAGAGAGTCGTGTTTAGAATTTGAAATAGGAAAGAGAGAGAGAGAGTCGTGTGAGGTATGATATGACATGACATAAGGAGGAGTGAGGGTCGTGCGTAGGATTGATATAAAAAAAGGGTCAGAGTCGTGTGTAAGATTGACAGAGGAAAGAGGGAGAATCGTGTGTAGTTTAATATTATACAGTATATATAGTGAGGGGTGAGAGTCTTACACTGAATTATTGGAACATTGGAAGACAAGAAAGGATGGAGGATCTTGCAAGGGATATCACATTTTCAACACGTTATCACCACAGCCATCCATCCATCCACCTTCTTGAATTAGTGGATAAGGCATATGGGTATATATATATGGTGTTAACACCTGCACTCTACCTCGGGATATAATATTAAACCCTTCATCACCTATGGTTTGTACTCAGATGAATGAAATAGTCTAGGATAATTAATGAATCGTGGTATAAATCTTAAAAGAAGACATAATATTATAAGATTAACTAGAATACCTTTATAAGCCTTAATTAATATCTGTCTGTCGGTACGTCTTTTTTGGTATAATACAGACGTCTGAGTTAGTCAAAATAATAGGTAGGATAATTACCACACGAAATGTTAGTGTTTGTGACAGCAGTACGACAGAACAGTATTTTCAGTCCCAAGTAACATTTTATTGATGTGGAGAGAGAGAGAGAGAAAGAGAGAATAATTATACACCTACGTCTCTGTACTCTATATATCACTGACTTCCTACACACACACACACACACACACACTATGCCCTTTGTCTTTACCCTCTCTGTACAGCTGCCGTCAAAAGTTTCCGATACGGTACACGTATAATGGTGAGACAAGCAGATATATTGAGCCCGTGTTTACATGTATTCATAAGGTAAATTCTGCTTTGATATGCGAGAACCTGCTTGTACCATACTTCATAACCTATAGGCTATATTAGAAACGGCTCATATGGTGTTTTTTTTTTTATTATAACAAAGGGAATCCAATTAAGCTCAGTATTGAAAAGATAGATGGTTGTCACATGTTTACCAAAGTCACTTCTACGTGTATCGATATTAAGTTATTTATATATTCGTTTATTCATTTTGTTGTCAACAGCTGTACCCTCATTTTACACCATACAGTACATCTATGTAGTCTATCACTGTCTTCCAATTTCCCCACAATACCTTCCTCACTCGCGCCCTCTTCCTTTCCCCCATACCCTTGATTAAAGAAAAGAGTAGTGGAATGAAGGGAGACAGGCAAACAGGAAGAGATAGATAGATAGCACGGAAGAAGGGAAACAGGAAGAGATAGATAGATAGCACGGAATAAGGGAAACAGGAAGAGATAGACAGATAGCACGGAAGAAGGGAGACAACAGGGAAACGGGAAGAGATAGATAGATAGCACGGAAGAAGGGAGACAGCAGGGAAACAGGAAGAGGTAGATAGATAGCACGGAAGAAGGGAAACAGGAAGAAATAGATAGATAGCACGGAAGAAGGGAGCGAAGAGTAACTATTAAAGAAAGGAGAGAAATATAGAACAAATCAGGAGGACCATCAGGTAAGGAAGGAAGGGAGGAAGGCAAAGAGAGAGAGAAAGGATGGCTAAACGTAAAACCGTGAAACCAACCGTGAGAGAAAAGAGACAGGGAGGTCGAAGGATAGGAAACTTGGTGGAGAGGAATGAGACAGAATTAATGGCAGGAACAATAGGTGGAGGAAAGGGAGGCAGGCAGGCAGAGAGAATATGTGTTGAGGATGGTGGGAAGTGAAAGAAAGAAGGAGGAGAAGGAGGACGACAATAGAATGAGATGGAGGGAAAAATGGGACATGAAAATAGGTAGGAGATACAAGGAAAACGTGAGGTTGAAGGGAAACAGATTGGAAGAGAGAGGGAAAGGAAAAAGAAGGAAAAATGTGGTAGGAGAAAGAGAGAAATGGTGAAAAGGACAGATAATGTAAGAGATGTAAGGAGGAAGGAAGAGAAGAGGTGGAAGAAGAAAGAATGGAAGAACAGAGATATTGTGATAGGGACAGAGATGTAAGGAGGAAGGAAGAAAAGAGGTAGAGGGAGAAATAATGGGGGGAGGAAGAGAAGAGGTGGAGGGAGAAATAATGGGGGGAGGAAAATAAAACGTAGGAGGGACTGAGAAAATATGAGAATGAAGGAAAAAAGAAGAGAAATGGTGGGATGGAGAAGGCATTGGAAGGAAGAATGAAGAGAAGAAGTAGGAGGGAGGGAGAGAAAGAGTGTGAGGGACATAGAAGAGGTAGGAGAGAGAATGTAAAAGAGGGAAGGAAGGAAGAGAGTGGGTTGAGGTGGAGGGAGAGATAGAGTGAGTGAGAGAGAATATAAAAGAGGGAAGGAAGAGAAGAGGTATGAATGAGAGAGAATGTACGAGAGGGAAGGAAGGAAGGAAGAGAGTGGGTGTGTTGAGGTGGAGTGACTGCATCAGCGGGAACGAATCATTTTGCAGAATTGATGATTGATTGTTCTGTTGAGGAAGACTGACGCAGAGAGAGAGAGAGAGAGAGAGAGAGAGAGAGAGAGAGAGAGAGAGAGAGAGAGAGAGAGAGAGAGAGAGAGAGTGTTGTGCGTGTGTGTGTGTTTCTCCCATACCATATCTTTATCCCATTCCCTTTCATTCCCACTCCATCCTGCTTTCTTCTTAATTATCCCATCCTTTCACTATCACTCTCACTTCACTTGTTCATGTCCCTCCTCACTGAACTGTATACAAACAAACCCACACACTGCGCTTTTCTCCTTCTGTCTATTAAACATTATGAGTCATTGAAGGTGGGGACAGATGGTTATCGAAAGCCCTTCTGTCCATACGAGTGTTCCTAAAATTATAATGATTAATAATATGGGTACTTCAGTTATCACCACTGTAGAGATTAGGGTTGAGGGGAGGGGGGGTAGTGGAAAAGGGGGGAGGGGGGGAAGAAAATGTTAACTATACCCCGAGGTAAGAGAGTACATACCACAAGGGTGTTTGGTGAACTTTGGAATGCGGCGGGGTATACCGGTAAATTCCAGTGTCAAGGGGATGTAAAACAAAAGTCTGCGGTGTCCACAACCCTATAATGACATCACCTCCTCCTCCTCCTTCTCCTCCTCCTCCTCCTCCTCCTCCTCCTCCTCCTCCTCCTCCTCCTCCTCCTCCTCCTCCATGGAGCTAGAATAGGAGGAGGCGGCCCGCGCGTTCATTTGGGTCTCAGTGGAGTGAAGCCAGTCAGGTCCTCAGAAGCCAACGCCTAGTATTGGCAAGAAAGGCTGACCACTCATAGTACCCATACAGTTTACCCATATTCCTCACGATGTTTATTCATTTTTAATTACGGTATGACATGTATTTCGTATTCTTTAATTAATAACATACAATTCACACATCTTTCAATAATATAAATAGAAATTTATAAATTACTGACCTATCACTCTATACCAAATTGGCCACTGAAATGTATAAGTTTTGTATATATTTGTCAACTCTTTACTTTCACTTTGGATGCCAACTTCTTAGTAATTTGTTTGGCCTTATATACATATTTCACCTGCAAATATGATTCAGCAACTGCCTTAATTAACTAATTCAAGTGATTATCAGTCGTACATGTGGCCAGCTAAAGTAGAAAATATGTATTTGTGGGCATAATATATTAACACTGATATTATTATTTTGCTACAATCTACCCTCTCCAAAGTGGTGCTGGACCATCTTTCCCTAAACAGTTTTTGCTGATGTAATACATATATCAATTACATCATCAGATGGATACACCAAGTTTACTCTGTCTTTAAGTTTTACCAAGGAAAGAATATGTTTATCAGTCTTGTCTGAGTTTAGGGCAACAATGTATGGTTCACAATACAAGGACTTCATTAACATATATATCAAATCCTGCTATATATAAAACTATCTTATTTGTACACTTTGAGAGATAAGACTAACTTGGATTATACATGTATTCCTCTGGCTCTATATTAACAGAATCAGATAATATCCTACTTTTCAGAACAGAGTCATTGATTACCTAAAGAGAAATATTATTTTTAATATTTCTAACACACTTGCTTGACACACTTAAAATTGGAACAGAATCCAATGGTATGCATTTCCTTGGAATAATAGGCATGGCCAAGTAACCGATCATCCTAACTAGGGAAGCAAAATGAATAATGCAATATTTAATGATGCATGTAATGCCAATTACAGTTACACTGGGAAGGAAGCCAACTCTTATATTGTAAATATCATGAAGTCGGAAAAAGAAAAATAACTGAATTATTGTTGTATATTCAAAATCATGACATTTTCAACCTTAGTGATGGGTTGGTGATGGGTCTCACAACGTAATCCCTTAATGAACTTCCTAATTGATAAATGGGTCCCTCCCTAAGTAACACACAAACACAGCCGTTTATTAATTTGTTTGGTGACCCTCCCTCACACGTAAACATATTTTACCACACCCAGATTGTACACACACATACACAAGCACACGCACACGCACACACACACACACACACGCATAGACATACACATGACATACTTTGATAACTGCATAAAAAGGAACTGTTTTACTGTATAATATGTTATTTCTTCACTCTGTCCTGACCACTGAAGATAGTGGTAGTGTTCACCCAAACTGTTTAGTGACAATATATTTCATTGTCTGCAGAGTGTATGAATTAATCACCTTTTGGGGTGACATAAGTCATGGCCAGATTAATAATTAAGGAGCGGCTGGCGAGCTTCTTGCCAATACCAATATGGCTGACCTGACCTCACTTTTCTGACCGCGGGTCGTCTCCTCCCATTCTAGCTCCATGTCCTCCTCCTTTACCTCCTCCTCCTCCTCCTCCACCAGCTGCAGTGGGGCTGGGGCTGAGGTGGGTGGGGGGAGGACTTGCCTGCCTATTGGTTGGGTGGTTGGTTGGTTCTATTTAAACTTCTCGTCAAAGTCCTGGTCGGATATTTTTTGACATTTAACCGCATTACTGCCGTCTTTGAAGAGTGCCTACCCATCCTCTACCTCTCACTCCATGTTTTTATTTTATCTCTCTCTCTCTCTTCACCTCTAATCCCTTTTACCTCCACTCTGACCACTTCTTCCTTTTCTCCACTCGTTCCCAGCTTCCTCTTCTCTTTTAAGTCTTCTCCTTCCCTTCCCTTTTCCACTTCCCCTCGCGTCAGTCTATACTCTCTGCTTACACCTCCTTTCGCCTCCTCTTTTCAATGTCTCTCCAAGCTCCCGACGTTCTCCTTCTCTTTCCCTTCCTATTCTATCTCCCCGCCTCCTCCTCCACCTCCTCCTCCTCCTCCATTGCCTCCCCGTTGGTTAAAGAGGATGACTCCCTTGTAAACGCCTTGAAAGACATACAGTCCCTGGCTAAAACATCTGTCCCTCTCCCCATCCCAAACTTTAATAAAAATGGGAATGTAAATATGTGATTATATTTTCAGTCAGTCTCAGCAACTCGGAAATAAGTTTATCCATATTTATTAAAACGAAATTACTATGAGATATTTTTTTATTTGGCGCGTAAAAGAATTCTCGTGTTCAGCTGCTCTCTAGACATCATAAATTCATTTTCTATTTTAAATGCATAATATTAGTCGAGTGGCGTAACAATATAACATTTCACTGAGTTGATATGCATTCATTTTAGAGGAGGGGAGAAGCAAGCAACGTCAGTCCAGAATAATATAATAATGATAACAAATATTGAAACTCGGGTGTTGATAAAATTGTGAAACGCTGTACAGTCGGCGTCATAAGTCATGTCGCCTCACATAGCTTTTCTTGAAGGATAACATAAAGGATAATAATGGAACCAACACATTCACCACCTACACAGAATTACAATATCCAGGAGGGGGGAGGGGATAAATTAGTAAACTGCTCTTGTTGTTTTCATTTTACGACCTTGTGAAGCTTATGATTATTTCCATACTGTACTTCATATGAGACTTGGCTGATGAGTTTACAGCCCCTCCAAGTATCATACCAACGCCTATGTTAATTAGATACATACATGAGTTTGGGGCGAGAAAGAGAAGTCATGAATAAGGAAGCGTCGTCACCTCATGCAGCTCGTAACAACCAAGGATATTATCGAGTCTCTTTTTATCGAGTTTGTTATTATATAGCCAGTGTGTTTATGTTGTCAGAACGGCCACTTACAGAGTCGATAAAACAGAGGTGGAAAAATAACCAACGTGGATTACTTTGATATATATAAACGTGAGGCATTTTTATAAGAACATAATATAAGGGGTTGTGGATTATTTTGATGCATATAAACGAGAGGCATTTTTATAAGAACAACATAATAATATAAGGGGTTCTTTTCTCCATTATGTTGTGGACTGTATAGCAAGTAAAAACCCCACGGCAGTCAACAGAGGCACCCTACAACACTCAACTCTCTTTCCTTTTAAGCCTCTCCCTATTTCCGGAGGTACTGTACTTATTTATGAGCGTCGCGTCTCGGCGCGCACACACACACACACACACACACACACACACACCAAGAGAAAGAGAAGTTTAGTCTGTAAGGAGATATAATACTATCTTTGCTGTATATTGAAGGGTTACAACTGATGCCTCCAAATTGTGCCACAAAACCGATTGATTCCCTATTAGCCACGTGGAGGTCAGACGTCTGTTTCCTGCACCATATAGGCTTTATAGGCTCGGAGGATATCACTAACCCTCCAATTTACCCACAAGAGACTTTCCCCCGTAATTAGAGGATCGAGTTTGTACCGTCTCCAATAACCCAATGGAAAAGTGTTCACGGGGATGTTTACTGTTCTGACTCCAACTATACCCCTTCCCTTACCTTACCTTCTCTTCCCTTCTCTTCTCTTCTCTTCTCTTCTCTTCTCTTCCCTTCCCTTCTCTTCCCTTCCCTTCCCTTTCCTTTCCTTCCCTTCCCTTCCCTTCCCTTACCTTCCCTTCCCTTCCCTTCCCTTACCTTCCCTTACCTTCCCACTCCCTCACAGCGATGCGGCTAAAATGTGTGTGTGTGTGTGTGTGTGTGTGTGTGTGTGTGTGTGTGTGTGTGTGTGTGTGTGTTTAGGACAGATAGGTCGATGGATAGGAGAAAAGTATAGAACGGTAATGATGGTGGAGAATCTTTATTGGACAGGTGAGGACAGGGTATAGGTTTGGGACACACGCACTCACACACACACACACACACACACACACACACACACACACACACACACACACACACACACACACACACACACACATACATATACTTACTTTTCCCCTCCCCTCCGTCACTTTTCCTTCCCCCTCCACTGGCTATAAGTCCATATTGTTTTCCTGCTGTGATAATAATAACAGTGAATCAGATTAAGTTTCATGCGACTTAGTGTTTCATAAATACTGGTGAAGAAGCCTGTTAGTTTTGCCTTAAAATCTGAAACTAAGTTAGAATTATTATTGGTTTTATATTGCATTGTTAGACCACTTTATCTTTTATTAACATGCCGATTACATTTATACAGCCAAAATTTCATTAAGAATTTTTCGTGCACATTTTACAACACCAGTTTCTTTATATACTGAACAAAATATATCTTTACTTTTGTATATTACTAACAGATTTATCCATCATTCTGATTTTTTTTTTTTTTTCAGTTCGTGTGTCCAGGCATTTGTGATGTTTATGATTATTATTAGTTGTAGTAGTAGTAGCAGAAGCAGGACTACGTCGTAGTAGTAGTAGTAATAGCAGAAGTAGTATAATACTAAAAAAATCACCATAATTACAAAGTCTCAGACATATACAGTACATACAGGTATGTGCACACAACCAAACACCAAACAACAACACACAAGGTAATGAGTAACACAGGAGCCAACATTAGTACTCCCCACTCCACCACCAAGAAAGGTGTTCACATGTTTATGTATGTATGGACAGAGATTCGTTGACTGCCCAAGGTCGGTTTGTGTTCACGAGGCTATGAATGAAAGTTTACAACAACTCGATATCAGTCACTTCACTGTGGTGGGCCTTTGCTCGCAGAGGAAAAATACTATATATTCATTATTTTTCACTTAATTCTGATTGTCTAAAATCTCCATAAAACCAGACTCTTACATGGATATGACTCTAAACAAAGATGTGCAAATCATCCAGGCCTAACCCTGACTCGACCTTGCCAGACGACCCAGATAGCCAGCCTTGCCTCCCCTCCCCCACCCCCAAGTTTGGCCGGACTCCCTTGTGCCACTTTCCCGGTGATGCGGTAGTCCAGAGAGGATTTCAACGGCTTACAAAGAGCAATAAACCTGTCGGTTATACTGTGACATTTATATATGTACATTTATTTTAGTTAACAGCTTCAAGATGTAAGGTATGCGGCGCAGATTCCATGAATATTTACCTCCATACAGGTGTTGTCTCTATAGGGATCTCATCCACCACTGTGCTTATAGTAGCTTACGGTTCTTATAATAATGTGGGTATGACACAACCTTCATAACACTGGTGGGTAAGTTGGAGTTTACACTATGCCTTTCGTCTGATTAACTCTCTCCCTCTCACTGATTTACTACTACTGCCTCTTTGTGTTTGTCTCAAGAGTTGCTTCACTTTCTCTTTCTTTTGTCGCTATAATTCTAGACATTGCTGTTGTGAACTCACTCAGTGTATGATTGTTTCCCTCTGGAGAACATGTAACGCTCGCCACATTACTCGGGCTGCTCCTTTTATGTCCAACATGATTTTGGCCGTCACACACTCTTTCTTACTTCACAGGCGAAAACATCAAGGGAGCTTCGCCTTTAGTCTTCACTTTTTATAATGAAGAATAAGAAAAAGATAGTACCGTACCGATATAACAGGGAACTCTTTCCCACCCACCATCCGCTGGCAGGAAACTGAAGATATACCATGTATTCCAGTATATATAAAAGTATGTACAAACGTAGAAGAAAAATAGAAAGAAAAAACGTAAAATGTATTTGGAAAGATGGTAAAGTAAAGTTGCCAAGAGGAGGAGGGTCAGGTGGTGGTGGTGCATAGGGAGTGAAGGAGATGGGGGAGGTCAGCCTGGGGGAGTGAAGGAGATGGGGGAGGTCAGGTGGTGGTGGGAGTGAAGGAGATGGGGGAGGTCAGCCCGGGGGAGGTCAAGGCCGCCCCTCCTCTCCCCGCTTAGAGTTCCACCCCCTCCAGTCCCCCTCCCCGTTCCACCCGGCTCTCCTCACCACCGGGGAAAGTTGGTACGAGGCAGGGGAGTTGGGGTTGGGCAGGGGAGGGGCCCAAAAGTCACAAGTGTCTTAAGATACAGGGAAGCGCCGCCCACTTTATTTATTTATTTATTTAGTTAGTTAGTTAGTTAGTTAGTTATTTAGTTATTTATTTAGTTATTTATTTATTTATTTATTTATTTATTTAGTGTCTTCAGCATCTTCTGTGATCCCTTGTTTAATATATTCTGATGTTGACAATATAGCCAGACTGAAAGGGCACAAAAATAAGTTCATACAATAATTTTCCCCAAACGTTCATGAAACAAACATCATCCTTATATTATACAGGTTGTAGGTTGTGTGTGTGTGTGTGTGTGTGTGTGTGTGTGTGTGTGTGTGTGTGTGTGTGTGTGTGTGTGTGTGTGTGTGTGTGTGTGTGTGTGTGTGTGTGTGTGTGTGTGTGTGTGTGTGTGTGTGTGTGTGTGTGTGTGTGTGTGTGTGTACCACTTGGTGAATTGCTAGGCTACTGATTCTTTCAAACAACGCCACGAAACAGATACCCTTATTATCATTACCATTGAGGTCGTCTGTTTCCTGGCATAGTTAGGAGGAATCAGTAGCTTTCCAATTTACCAATAAGATAATCTCCCCTTAAGGAACCCCTTGATGCAGTCAGAAAATTGGGGGTAAATGAGTCCTTTTAATATTGCCACGAAACACACACACCTATATTATAGAAGAAGGGATAGTCAGGAGGAATCAGAAGTTTCCAATTTTCTTACAGGATCACAAGGTCTTTAACTCAGAATCAAGTAAAATATAAATGTTGTGTCAAACTGTCTCTTAAACTCCAAGTAAAAAATAGTAAAAGACTGTGTGTGTGAATCCAGGAGCTGCGGGTAAAGCTAATTAATTATACACGGTGGATAAATTATAACCTCGTCCTGAGCGATACACACCTCCAGGCATCAAGACATGTTGTTGATGGACTTGTAGCAGCAGTGTGAGTATTTACTATGTACAGTCAACATCAAAAATCCTGCATAGGTGAATTGAAGTGAGCCATTTGAGGGAGTCGTAAATATGAAGTTGATATTACATTGATCACAAGTGAGTGGTAGTTTGGCATCATTCTTCGAGGCTATATCATTCACAGGTGTTGCAGGACTATTATTAGAGCTTGACTGTACAGCTGCGTTCCATAAAGATATAACCGGGTTTGATTCGAATGATTTAGCACAGCATCAGTGGTGGAGGTCTGATCATTGAACCAGAAACGAGGTTTGGTTGGAAGTGTTGCAGTGCTTTACTATAGAAAATATACAATTCTATATTTCGAAAACACCGAGATGCAAACTTTGTATCCCGACTGTACAACATTTCCCTGCTGATAGTACATTGAAAACTGTGAATTCAATGTCAACACATATAATAATTTCCATAAATTCGTCTAATCAAAATAAAAAGTCATATTATAATTATACAAACTACCAAACCGAGAAGTATAATTAAAATCCGACAATTATAGTCAAGGGAATATTGTGTGACAAAGGAACACGTAATGTCACGAAGGAAATAATGTTACGAGGGAACTAACATGCACAGTGTCACGAACCAACCAACACACACAATATCACGAAGATGGAACGCGATATTTATGTTGTGAATGAATGAATGGCTTTTTCCAGTTGGACAAAAATATATATCTGGCCAAGTTTAGACACATGAAAATATAAGTACTGTATAATTATTCTATATAAAGACAAACATGCATACCAGAATTTTTTTAATTTGCGTATGGATTTTCTAATGCTGATGATTAGTTGAAAAATGTGAAGACTACTATATACTCCCACCTCCATCATTAAACAGAAAATGTATAATATGTTATTCTGAACCAATGTGTTTCTCTGATTAATTCTGAGGAACTATAATTAGCCTACATACAGTGCTTCAGACATCATACACCATCACAGGTTCCTTTAACTTGACCAACTCTAGTGAAAATGATATGAAGGGCTAATGGTTCCTCTAAGGCTAAGCTGTATACAAAACAGAGACCTCTTATTCTTCTATTTTCTGTTCGTTTCCAGGAAGGGTTTGGAGGAATTAGCAGCCCTCCATCTCACCCAGGCACAAAAGAAGGCCCCCTAAATATTTACAGCCTACATCGTAAATGCTAACAGTGATTGGTTGTTGTTGTTGTTGTTCGCCTTCCTTTGCAGGGTTTAGTGATCACGCTTCACCCAATCAGATGGAAGGTAATTATGTCGACTGAGGATTTTTACACGTCACTGATGGAGAGAGAGAGAGAGAGAGAGAGAGAGAGAGAGAGAGAGAGAGAGAGAGAGAGAGAGAGAGAGAGAGAGAGAGAGAGAGAGAATAACTGACGCAAAATTAGCATTATTAAGGTTATAGTTCACGCCCGACTTAACTCTTATTATAATTATATAGGATATTCGTCAGTTAAACTGACTGCACTATAAGTTAGTTTATGATGGGTTATATGATTACTACGGAAGAGGGTACATTATTCATGATTAATACACACACACAGCTTTGAACGTTCACACACACACACACACACAGAGAGAGAGAGAGAGCTTCACTTGGTATACCTCTATTGATTCTGAGGATTACAGTGTTGAAGCAGCTCCACTTACCCTCCTCCTCCACCCACTGTCCCTCCACTCTAACAGCCCTTCTCCTCTCCTCTCCCCTCCTCTCCCCTCCTCTCCTATCCTCTCTCTTTGCATCTTCTCTTCATTTTTCTACTCCCCTCACAGCCCCTCTACTCTTCTTCGCCCTTCCCCTCTCCCTCCTTTTCTTCATTACCCTTCCCTCCTCTCCTCTCCTCTCCTCTCCTCTCCTCTCCTCTCCTCTCCTCTCCTCTCCTCTCCTCTCCTCTCCTCTCCTCTCCTCTCCTCTCCTCTCTTCCTACTTGCATCTCCTCTTCCTTCTCCAAACCTCTTATACTTTCCCTCTCCCCTCCTCACCTTTTAATCCCCCTGACTCCCTTCTCATATCTCTCATCTCACCTCACTTTCCCTTTTTTCCCTTCCCACTAATTTCTCCCTTCACCTCTCCAATCCGACTCTCCGCCATCTCCCACACACCTCTTTTCCATATTTCTTTTATCTATGCTCCCTCCCCTCTTTTCCATGCCCCACTCATTCTATCTCTCCCCCCCCCCCCTTGCCTCTCATAATTATATCCCTCAAGCTCTTCTTTATTCATCCTTTCCCTCCATTATTCTTTTGTATCCTCTATCCATTTCGCATTTTTTTTTTTTTGCCTTCTTCCCTCCCCTTCTTTTTTCCATCTCTCCCTACCCTCTTCCTTACTTTCCTCTCTCCATCGCATCTTTCCTCCAATCTTCCCTCCACCCTCCCGTCTTTTTCCTACCTCCATTCCATCTTTCCTCTCCTCCTCTTCTCTCCCTCCTCCATGGGCATTTGCTTTACCTTCGTGGTCAGTATAACTCAGTGAGAAGTTTAGGCACAAACAGCCTCGTAAGTACCATGTGATCTGTTGCTATAGTTGCCTTCCCTGGTCTATTTATTATATACTTGTACACTTATGCTATCTCTTATCCTTTCTTATCCTTACTTATCTCCTTATGCTATCTCTCATCCTTTCTTTAACTTCATCATACTCTCTACTCCCTTCCCCTTCCTTCCTTCCTTTCTTCCTTATTTCCTTATGCTGTATTAGAGTTTGCACTTATTCATATGTTTGCATGTCTGACCTCACCATATTGTTTCAGGTTCATTTCGAAGCAGTGAATGGGTTTGTTATTCTATTAGTATTAGTATGAGCTTATATTATTATTTTGAAGTAGTGTCGGGTTCCAATCCTTGCCATGAATGAATGCTTACGAACAAAATTTTAACTTGAGAGTAAACCTTGCTTTTGTGAATACGGGCCCCTGGTATATACCGTAGTGAATGGCCGAGATGGAAAGGTGGACTATTAACGGTAATCGAGGTGAGTGGTAGGTGGTATGACCATTACTAATGCCAAGGAAGTACCGTTTATAAGTTAGTACCGTTACCATGGAGTTTTAATTATAAGGGCTGCTTCTCTCGGGGTTCAATTTCAACCCAGATACCCCCCAACCCCCATTCATCTAACTTGCACCGCGTACAGTATGGGTTTTTTGTGGGACTGGCGAAACAAGGTGCGGGGCAGTAGCCTAACTATCTAGACCTTGCTATCACACTATATAGCTCGGACTAGTTCTTTGTTCAGTGGGCGGCAAAAGTCCTGTCGCCACACCTGCCAAGTCATGAAGGACATAATGTAAGCTTCACAAATTCGTAACGTGAAAAACCAGATGAGTTTATTAATTTATTCTCTGGATATTGTCATTTTGAATAGTGAATGTGTTTGTTCCATGATTAGTTGTTATGTTATCCTTCAAGAAGTAATGAGTGAGGCCACACGACACGAGTTGCACCACCACTACCACAAAACGTAAACAACAACAACAACATCACCTGGCTGACTGACTGACTGACTATCGAACTAACTGACTGACTAAATGGCTGGCTGTCTGTCTAACGAACTGAATGGCTGGCTGGCTGACTGTCTAACGAACTGACTAGCTGGTTGAATGGATGTTGGTTCGTGGTTGGGTGAACCTCCGTAACATCACCCACCTCACCCCACCCCTCCCCTCACCAATAGTATTTTGTTACACCCTACCCATACAGTATAATCTCATCTACACCTCCCTGCTACTCTCTCTCTCTCTCTCTCTCTCTTCATATTCACGATATTTATTCTGACCATTTTTTCACATCTGCCTTCACACACACACACACACACACACACACTTATCAGCACCACCATACGACACGCATATACATATCTTTACCTAAACACACACACACACGTTTTACGGTATCCTGATGACAGAGTGAGAGATTAGAGTAACCACAGCCATACACCACCGCCCTCTACCGGTCCTGTGGTCTGTCTCCGCTACCAACACTCACCACCGCGTATCGTCATGCGGTTTGGGGGACTTCAGTTGTTGTCTCTTTGTATAACAACACAAAATACTCACTTGAAGGGAAGCGTTAGTTGACGAGTGTTTCACGGCTGTCCTGTACACGCACATACATACACACATTTTTTTTTTTCATTGTTTCTAGGGATAGTTTGAACAAATGAGTTGTTCCAAATTTGAAACACTATAATTATTACAACTCTTTATGTTTTGGAGGAAAGAATTTTTTCCTCTGTGATAAAAAGAAAGTAACACAATTTTTAGTCAAATAAATATGTAAAAGCTGCCAGTCGTCATAAAACCTATATAAATATGATTTGATTGTTGATACGTTTGCATCCATCTGTAGCCAACACCACATGATTTATATTATCTGAAGAAACATTTACGGAGTACAAAGTTTAGGGATGAAGTCATGGACCATAATAGTATACTACCTCCATGGGTGTATATAGTCTCTATTGCATTGGACTATGATGGATTACAATATCTTCTTTTATTCCTTTCTACGGCTACTGGACGGCTACTGATTCCTCCAAGCTATTCCAGAAAATATCTACAATACTGATAGGGGATTTATTTTGCAGCACAGTTAGAAAGAATTAATGGACCTCCATGATGACCACAGGAAAATATATCAGTGATGCATTGGACATCTGGTGTCGCCTTGGTAATGGTGATGGACAACCACTACACTTGTGAAAAATGGGAAGGGAAAAACCACTTGTTGAAAGGGTCAGGAAATAATGAGGAAACTTTCTTATGGAGGGCTATAAAAAAAATATAATAGTGATTCCTCCAAACTATACCAGGAAACAGGTCCTGTATTAGCAACCGAATTTCCTGGCATAGTTTGGAGGAATCATCAAACCTCCAGTTTACCTGCAACCAACGATGCTCTTAAAATACGAGTGTGTCTCCATGGTGTAGGATTTTACTAAAACAAACAACTCCACTCGTAGGTTCTCCTCCTCCTGCCTTAGAAATGCTGTCCCTTCCTGTCACTTCAGCTTCTTCTAGCAGCGTTATCACAACAAGAATAAAGTGTAACAGTAATACACACATACATGAGCAAAGTTTGGGCCAAATTTGTATTTTGAAGCCACATTTTCCCTCGGTACAATATTTTGGTGTGGCTGTGGAATCACCTCTTGACCCAACCTTCACTATTACTCCAAAAATGTTGCATGGTTAGAAAATGTTGCTGGCAAGGCGTATCAGTATCCTCATGCATACCAATAGCTGTATGTATTAATAAGCTGTAAAATGCAGCTCCATTTCCAGAGCTAAAATTGCTGGGCCCTATAAATTTCTCTCGTCGGACCAAACTATATTTTTGTTGTAGACTGTACCCCAGAGCGCCTCATTTGACCTCAGACACCTCCCTCACTGTGGCCCCTCACCATGTCATTTTTTCTCACCCTGATCCCGTCCCTCTTCCCCCTCGACCCGTCCCTCTCCCCGTTGTCCCTACCCTCTTCCCTTCGATTCATCCCTTTCCCCCTGATCCCTTACCTCTCCCTCTAATCCCTCCCCTATCCCCTTCGTTCCGCCTCCCACACCTTTTTTTCTCCGACCCTCTCATCAACCTCCTCCCTCTCTTTCCCTCATTCGTGTCCTGGCCTTCTCTTCCCACATCCTGTCATTTATCTCCATCCCCCATTCCTCACCCTCCATATTCCCTCTTCCTTCACCCTCCCATTCTCCTCTTTACATACTATTATACTATTCTCTCTCTCTCTCTCTCTCTCTCTCTCTCTCTCTCTCTCTCTCTCTCTCTCTCTCTCTCTCTCTCTCTCTCTCTCTCTCTCTCTCTCTCTCTCTCTCTCTCTCTCTCTCTCTCTCTCTCTCTCTCTCTCTCTCTCTTTCTTTCTTTCTTTCACACACACACACACACACACACACACACACACACACACACACACACACACACACACACACACACACACACACACACACACACACACACACACACACACACACACACACCCCTTCCCCTTCCCCAGGTGTGACTGTAAACTGCTCACAAATTACACCTCCCTCCCCCAACACTGCTGACAGCTATTAAATAACCCATGAACTCTGCGAAATGTTGGATAATTGCGATATCAAGAGCAGCTTTTGTGTTGGGTTGGCGGGTGTTGATGGGGAGAGGGGTCCGATTGGGTACGGTCTGGTTGGGTTTGATCAGGTGGAGAGGGATGCGTTGGATCAGTTGGGTTGGGTTTGTTTTGGTTTTAGGTTAGATCAAGACAGTGTAGGAGATTGAGTTGGATTTTGTTGGGTTTGGTCAGGTTATGTCAAGTGTTTGAGGTTGAGTTGAAGTTTTGAAGATTGATTGGCCAGGTCAAGGCTGTATGAGAGGAGGTTGAGTTGGATTGGGTTGGTTGGGATTAGGTCGGGTCAAAGGTTAATTAAATGTTCAGCTGGGTCTGGTTTGGGTAGCATGTGTACAGTAGAGGGTCGGGTTGGGTCAGGTCAGGTCAGGTCAGGTGTACAGATAGTCCTTATTTGAAGCCAGCCTCAGGATTTACTGTGCTGTAGAGTATGTTATGTTCACTATACACAGTGTGTTTGTGTGTGTACTTGTACTGTGTTTCTTTGTCTTCTTTTTGTTTTCCCTTTTTATCATTCTCCTTCTATCTCCTCTAGTCCCATTCCTCTCCCTTGCCATTTCCTCCTCATTTAGCGATAAACATACATTTATCTTAAATTCGTACATTCGTCTTTTTATGGTATATAATTATGTGTCTGGGTAATGTAAGTATTGTCTCTTGCCAGTACATGTAAGCATGAAGTCTGACTTTCGTTGTTAGTACAATCTACATACTGGTGGTGATATACACTTTTGATGGTGACTCTATCATCGGACTTCACCTTGTTAACTTGTTTCACCCTGCCGACGGTGACAATGGCACACCCTACCACCATCCTATCACCTCACCCCATCCCCCAGCTCTGACCTCACCACTATCTCCTCCTTCTCCCCCCTATTCTCCCCAGGGATCTCAATACTGGATGATACTGCTTAGAAGGCTGTGTGTGATGGTATATACCCAGGATCTGGTATGACTGATCACTGCTTTCTTCCTTCAGTAGAATCAGTTCTGTCCTCAGTGTCCTGTGAGTGAGTGGGTGAGTGAGTGCTCTTCTATAAGTGTGCTGCTTTATTCGCCATGCGCAGAAATTTTACCTCCAACCGTGAGTTTGGTAATATTGTGTGTTCAGTCATTTGAATAGCTATGGTATAACGTTGCTATTTAAGGGGAGAATATACTTTTGATACATTAGGGCGCCTTGATTTCTCCAACGTATATCAGGAAACAGAATAATGAAAATAGTGGTGGACTGTTGCTGTGAATAGTTTGGAGGAATCATTATCTTCAAAAATGTCAAGATTCTCCCCTCCCCTTAACATTGCCGAAGAGGAATCATTTTCTTATAGGGTAGCCAACATCGTTAGTGGACAGTTGCTTCCTACATCTATATTCCTAAAGTTCACCGCGTTACAGTATTTCCATTTTCCCTTTAGTGTTCTGTGAAGAGAAAGTTTCCTTTATGTGTTAGTTTTGTATGTTGTGTTGTAAAGTGACGGTATGTGATGCGTACACCAAGGTAAATATATAGCTATATTTACCTTGGCGTACACTACATGCTCATGAAACAGAAAATGCTCCTTGTCCTCTTCTCATCTGTAGATCGTCTTCTATAGATTAGTTTTGATTGTGTATACAGTTCTTAATTTAGGCTGGCGGCGCATAGTATACAGTACGTGACCCATTATCTTGCTTCTCTTGTATATCTCTGCAGTAGGTTGGATTTTTCTCACTCTAATTTTCAACAGTACTTATACACACACACACACTCTCTCTCTCTCTCTCTCTCTCTCTCTCTCTCTCTCTCTCTCTCTCTCTCTCTCTCTCTCTCTCTCTCTCTCTCTCTCTCTGTGTGTGTGTGGGGGGGTTTTTAGAGGTTGCCGGCCAGTAACTATTTAAAACATGTTGACACTTATTTTTTTGCAAATTTACTAATTAGAATTTTTTGGTGGATACTTTAAAAAATTCTGGAGACCGAGGTTAAAAGTTCTTAATTCTCATACAGATCTAAAATTTCGTTCCTGATCAAATATATACTTGTTTAAATCATTGACGGGGTAAGTGAGTAATGAATAACATAAACTGTGAGTATATACAGTACTTAGCTTGTGCTACAGATGTGTGGTTGTGAGAGAGATGTTTAGGTGTGAAACGTGTGTGATTGTGAGAGAGGTGTGTTGTTGTGAAACGTGTGTGATTGTAAGACAGGTGTGTGGTTGTGAGACAGGTGTGTGATTGTGACTATAGACAAGTGTTATTCTTCATCGAGAGTAGACATGTGATAGACGTAAATTATGTGTGTGAAAGACATGCAGTTGTGAGAGTGAGAGTTATTCATTCGATGGTACGACGGTGTATAAGGTTGTGAAACAGGCGTAAAGGTGTGTTATGGTTGCCGAGTCAGACAGGTGTGCAGTTGCGAGGCAGGTGTATAGGAGGAGGAGGGAGGGGAGAGAGAAAGAGAGAGAGAGAGCATGTCACTTCACTATCCAGAATACCAATGTTGTTTTTCCCTGGCGGGGCCCTTTGTTGTGCGACAATAGTGCAGTTCCCGGCTGGCTGGACCTGTATTAAAGTGGTGTGTGTCCTCCTGTCCCTCACCGTATATACACCATCATCCAGCCATCCATACCTTAGTCTGGGGGTTTGATTCCAGAGTAGGGGGACTTGATCATGTTTATTAACACTTGGAACTTTGTGCTGATTTGGTCGTATCACACAGCAGGGATGAGATTTAAAGGGATATCACACTTTTGGCACATTAGAGCGCCTTGATTCCTTTACAAGTATGCCAGGAAACAGGACCGGATTAACATAAATAATGGTGGCCTGTTGCTGGGAATAGTTTCGAGGATGTTACCAACGTTATGTACTTTACCCGACCATCTTCCGCCACCCGGAATCTGATGTAAAGTTTCTGGTATACGAGCAAGGAGCAGGTTGTTTTGACTTTTTATTTTTTATGGTGGTATGGTCTGTTTGGCAGCGCCCTTACATCACACTGTGTGAGGTTCAGTTCCCAAGAGGAGTAACATATTCATCGATACTCTGTCATCTCCTCCTCTCCTCTTTTCTCGGACCCTTTTTTTTTTACATACTGGTACACCCGGGACATGACCGAATGCAATCGTATTATGAAGGAATTTTGACGACTTGTAGATGGTGATTTATAATTATAGCGACGTGCCAACAATAACATGCAAGACTTTCGTAGGTGATTGTTCTATTTTATTTTTCACAAGGAATTGACTTGAGAGACAGGGAGAATACCTCACTATAGGCCTGAAAGACCCTGTTGCAGCATGAAATAGATAGAGAGGCAGAAAGTCAACCACGAAGGGAATACAAGGAAAGGAGGGACGAGTGAAGAATTAAAAGGGGCGAAGATTTAAAGGGGGTGAAGATTTAAGGGGTGCCAGAACCTTTAAGGGGGTGTGGGAATAGGGGGACAGGCTTGGGGGGGGTTAGGGAGTGCGGGAGTTATAGGGAGACAGGCTTATTGCCCACGAGATAATTTATAGTTAATTACTCATCTAAAACATTTTACATATCGAATGAAAGGATTTTTGCTTTCCAATCCATATAATTATCCTCTAAATAGCTCGTAGTTTGTTTCTATACTTTTCTGTACTTTTTATATTTGTTGTTGTGTTGTCTAAATCGTGTTTAGTTTGTTTGTTCGTTGGTAATTAATATCGGTTATTAATTTAAAGTTAAAACTAGGATGAGTACTACGGTTCTATGAAAAAAAAAATGGACAGCAAAAATATATAGTCGCCATTTTGTTTCTCGAGTGGCTTAGGCGCAGATGAGTTATTTACAAGTGTTACTGTAAAACATACACAGATTTTTCAGCATTTTTATAGTTCCAACCCTCACATCACCTGAGGCCAATATCTTTCAATCCTTGGTTTCATAGTAAAGGCAACATATTCGTACCTTGACTCGGCACGTGCTATTTATTTTATATCATGGGGGAAATGCACTGATCAATGTAATAATTGTACTTCAATGTAATATGACCTTAGAATTA
Organism: Petrolisthes manimaculis; assembly: GCA_034508575.1. Lineage (NCBI taxonomy): Eukaryota > Metazoa > Arthropoda > Malacostraca > Decapoda > Porcellanidae > Petrolisthes > Petrolisthes manimaculis. Next base: position 178,554 of record JAWZYT010002496.1, on the reverse strand, counting down.
CACATTTCGCGTGCATTCCAATGTTTATAAGTTGCATATAACTACTTGGTTGAGTAGATTGCTTGTGTAATTTGTCTTGGATTGTATTGAATTTTTATTAAGAAAAGCTAAGGAGTTAATTAAGAGAGCCATGGCATTTTCACAAGGTGCATAGTTAAAAAGTTACACATGATAAACAGTGCATGTATTATTATTGTGCTTGCTTAACTCTGGAAGTCAAAGTGACATCTGGAACTATGAAGAAGTGACCACAAATTATCTTGACCATGAATGAGGTGATACATTAACACAATGAAATGAATGAAGTGGCTGTAATATAATGATAGTGATGATAAAAAGCCAAGTTAGATTAACTCTGTATTATTGAACATCAAGTATATGTTTGTCAACTTTTCTCTACAACAATATTTATGACGGTACCGGTTCTCATTTGGTTACGACTTACGACACCTCGTAGTGGGATGAGGCAAGGTTATGTTCACATGGACAAAACTTTCATCATTGCTACTTGGTGTTCTGTTATCATATAATTACGCTCATAATTATGTTGTTTGATGCTTTTCTATTAGAGGTTTTATTGGTAATTTAAGTAAGGAATGAAGGTCACAGTTTCAAATACTATACTTATCTTCAATATCTTAACAAGCAGACGAGATGAAAAGCTGAACGGTTTCCTGTGGTTATTTCATGAAGTATTTTGACAACTTGATGTTAGTTAACGTTGTAGTGACAGTGGCGCTGTTCCAGGATGTGAGACAAGAAATTTTGATAATAATTGTGTTTTTCTCTTTGTCTACAGGAAAAGGATGGGACGATGAAGGGATGAAAGCAGGTTACAGGACGCCGAACAAGGGGCGGGGGCCTCAAGCAGGCGGGGGACGGCAGGCCAAACCTTCCCCACTAAAGAAGGCCACAAACAAGTTTAAAGCCAAGGTACAACTTACATACCATTTCTCACCAGTAGCCGAATTACCCAGTAGGAATAATAATAATTATAAGACTTATACGTAATTTACACTACAGATAATATACGTACGCCAATGTAAGTTACATCTCTACTCTCAACTTTAATTGTTAATTTATGTCAAAGTAAGGAATGATATCTCTTGGAGAGTGTGTGTGATATGAGGTCGGTCAGCCAAATAGTCAGTTTTACTTTCGGTCCTTCGGACTGCATCGACCAATCTCAAGGTAAAATGAGATTCCAGTCCATCAAATCCAAAACTGGAAATGATGATAGCTTAGTAGCCTCTGATAAATACTGTAACTCACTTCATAATTCTGCCATCATAGTTGTTCTACGAATATAGTGAATACCGCTACGATATACATATTCAATAATAAACCAATTCGGTATGAAATAAGTTCAGTTCTTCTGGTTGATAAATTATTTGGTAAGAAATAAGTTCACTTCAACTTGTTGATGAATTTTTCATCACAATAAATATTTGGTTTGTTTCCGCTAAGAGAGTTGGTTTTTCTTGTAAAGCAACGTTGCTCTACTTCAGAGAACACGTATTACAGTAATTTTTTGTCTAGGAAAGCTACGGTATTTACCTATTATTTCATCTACACCGTCTAGGGAAAGTCTTTCTCTTTTCATCTTACGATAACCCCGATTGCCAGTAGCGATATGGTCAATACTTTAAGGGTTTTGGCGCCCCTTAGGCTGCATCCACTCCCTTTTTGTTTCAATAATTACCGTTGGGAAGATTTTAGAAAATACAGTAGTAACTACATCTATCCTGAGTTCCCCAACTTGCATTTTAAAACCGCTGGCGATCACCCGCAACCCTTCAGCTACTTGTAGCCAAGGTCTAGTTACTTATTAGACCTTGCTTGTAGCTGTGATGACGAACGTCATAATGACCATAATTTCTCTAGTAGTATTTAATGAGGGTTAGTGGTTTCAAATCTCATAAGGAAATTGAGGCTTTTTTATCCGGTCCTTATTAAAATGAACTCGTACAATTATTTCCTATATATTTATACCATCTCTGGAGCAGGTGTAACTTTATGCCCTCATTTACTGTAGGCTACACCTGTAATATATTCAATGAGGCACAGATGCAGTTAAATATTTTTTGTGAATACAAGAGTTAAGGCCACAGAGGAATATCTCAACTGAGTTACGCAGGTGTAATATATTATAGATCCCACTCAATTATATTTATGTTTTTAATTGTTATGAATATTACATGGTAGGATACAATAATTTTTATACTGAATTTGTTTTCAGCCAAACAAGAAGGAGGGTGGAACAAGTGCTGGGTCCCCCAGCAGGACCTCTGGAGGTGGAGGAAGGACACCCACCAAACGTTCATCCTCCTGCAGTGACTCTTCACCCAAATCCTCTCCAAAATCCACCCAGAAAGGTGCATCAGGAGGAGTTCCATCCCGGAGCCGCTCTTCAAATTCTAGAAGCCAATCCCCGGGTCGAACCCCCTCTAATGGCCCACAGAGTGCCCTGGGTACCACGAGATCACCAGGACGGTCTCCAGGTCGCAGCACTTTGACTGATGGTGCCAGGAAAGCATCTGCCAGGTCACCCTCAAAGTCAGAGTCAGATACAAGTAAAGCCACTAAAAACACAGACAACATAGGGACTCAGAAAGGAAAAAATAAGGTGGACTCTGGGAGAATAAAGAAAGATGATAAGAGGCCAGCATTATCCCAAGGTGGAAAACGTTCTGTATCCCCTGAGAAGGGCAAGAAATCCCCTCAGATTATTACAAAGTCCAGACGCAATTCAGAAACAAAAAGTGATGGGAATGCAAAGTCGGGAGATGAAAAGGAGGAAAGTGACAAAGATGGAAAGAAAAAGGGTAAGAAAGGTAAAGATGTGGGTGTTGAGAGTGACAAAGGAATGAGAAGAAGAGGAGTAAAGAAAGAGGAGGAAAAGGATAAAGCTGGAAAAGGAAAAATAAAGAAAACTGGGGATAAGGTGGAAAGTGAGAAGGATGGCAATAAGAAAAAAGGCAAAAAAGAAAAGGAAGGTTATGACAGTGGAGACTTGAAGTGTGAAGGTGGCAAGGAAACCAAGAATGAGGATGATGCCACAGATGAACAGCCTAGAGAAAGTGAATATGACAGTAAAGGAAAGGTATTAAAGGAGGAAGGGACTGATAGTGATGAGAAAAATGTGGAAAATTACAAGAGTGTGAAGGTGAAAGATGATGTAGACAATGACACCACAGACAAAGAGGAGAATGAAAAAGAAGGGGAAAAGAAGAAAAACAAGAAACCACAAGTGTCTGACAGAGAGGACGAGGATACAGACAATACAAAGGTGAAGAAACTCAAGGTAGAGACATCAATTGTAAAAGATGGAAAGAAAACCAGCGATGGCACAGATGCTGAGCTCTGTGTGACAGGTAAAAACAACAGCAACAGCAGCAAGCCCACACCCAAAACAAAGCGTGATAAAGTGGTGCTCCAGACTGAAACCAAAGATACAGGTGATGAGATGAGTAGTTCCTCAACAGGGAAACAGAAAAATAAGAAAAGTGTGATAAAGAAAGCAGTAGAGAAAGGAGAGGCTGATGCAGTAAAAGAAGAGAAAGAGAAGAAGGCTCAGAGCACCACCAAGAAGGATGGGAAGAATGTTTCAGTAGCCTCCCTGGAAGTGGCTGTACCCAAGAAAAGAGGCAGACCAAAGGGAAGCAAGAATAAAAGGAAAAATGATGGTCTACCACCATCTAGACCGCCTAAAAAGGAAAAACAACAAAAGGCGGAGAAGAAACAGATTGCAGTCAAGGCGAATAATGTCCCTCAAACCAAAATTGAGAGGAGTGTGTTCTCATTTTCTGAAAGTGATGGAGAGAAAGAGGAGAAACCACCCAAGTTAAAGAAGCAGCCTAAGCAGCCAGTGAGCAAGCTTAGTGGAGATAAGGAAAAGAAGAAACAGGAAGAGGAGGTGGGAGGAAATTCAAGTTCAGACCTTATTTCATCAGATGAGGAAGTTGGAGTATCATTTAAAGGAATTGAGAAGGCCAGATTGTTCAGCAACCGGTTGGATGTGCCCAAGAAGGTTGTAATTGGTGGGAAGATCTACAAGCTAAAGCGTGAACTGCCTAAGTCACGTAAGAAGTCTCAGAAAATGAACCCAAGTCAAAAACTTAAGAAGTCTAATTTTGATGTTTCAGAAAGTGACAGTGAGGAGGATGAAGATGAAGAGAGTGAAAAACCATCTGTAAACATGAAAATGAGTAAAATAGCTAAAGTAAGATCTGATGATAGTGAAACTAGTGATAATGAGCCTTTGAGGAAGATAGACAAGAAAATACTGGATATTCATGAAGATTCTACTGAAAATGAGCCCACTGATGACGATGATGATTGGGAAACTGCTAAAGAAAACAGGAGACAGGTAAAAAACTTGAACAGTATTAAAAAGAAAAATGTTCAAAGGAAAATAATAAAAAATAAACAAATTAAGGAAAAACTGTCAGTAAGTGAAAAGAGTGATGAGGATAAGGATGATGAATCTCTGGATGATGAGATTGAAGATGGAGATTATGTGGAATATTCAAAGCAAACAAAAAAAGGACTGAATAAAGCAGGTGTAGGGGCAAAGAAAAAAGAAATTACAAACCTAAAAAGGACCAAGGATACTATTTCTCATAAGAGGAATAATCATTTAAAGTCAGAAACTTCATCTGATGAAAATGATGAAGATGAAGATATAATCAAGAAGCCCAGAAAGAAAGTACCGGTAAGTGAAAAGAATTCTAATGGACGAGCAGGGAAAAAGTCTTCCAAGGGTGTTTCAAACACAACCATGAAAAAGTCTAAGCGTGTCACCTTTGTCAAGAAAGGGGCAAAGGGACGAGACAATAGCTCAGAAGATGAAGAAAGTGATAAGGAGAGTGACAGTGAATATGAGGCCCATTCCAGAAGGAAGAAGACTGGGAAGAGCATTCTCAAGACAAAGAAACACACAATGAGCACAAAGCGTGAAGAAATCACAGCTCCCCCAAGACGAGCAGCTCGCATGGCCAGTCTAAATGCCAGGGCCATGATGCATGTTATGAATGAGGATGCCCGCACCCCTCTTCCTGTTATTCCCTTCCCCTCTACTGCCTCAAGCAAGAGTGATAGAATGGCTCTTGTTCTCAGAGACTCTACCATTCCTGATACCAGATCTGAAGATGATACAGATGAGGATCAAGACTATGATACAGATGATGAAAAGTGTAACAGACGACGCAAGAACACCAAGAGAAAAAATGAAGAAGAAACAGAAAAGAAAGTGAAGAAAAAACGAAAGAGGAGGAGAGGAGAGCTGGATGTACACATGGATATGCGAGACATGGTGGTCACCAAGAGGATGGCCAGTCTCAATGCTTCGGCAATTATGGCTGCCAGCTACTCCAGCGAATCCAGGAAGAGAACACCAGCAGCCACAAGCTCTTCAGCTGAGAGCGAGATAACCAATGTAGACATAAAACGTAAGATTTCAGTCAAGTCAACAAAGGCACGGAGAACTACCACCACTAGCAGTGTCATCACAGTGGAAGAAACCACCAAGAAAGTAAAGAAAGCTCAGGGCAGTCGAGAAACTGAGGTGGAGGAACGTATAATTGTTAAGAAGGTGAAGAGGCAGGGCGCAGGAGGGACATCGGACACAGACAGAGAAGATGGGAATGCCACAGATGCTTCTGAGTTGACCGGGGATATTCTCGCCACAACATCTGAAGATCCAAACAAGAGTTTAGTTGAGGAATCCACATGCACCTTCATCACAACACACACCCCAACTGACATCACCCCCGACAACACCCCAACGGAGCCCCACACTGTTACAATATCTGGTGAAAGCACCTATTGCATTACCTCCAGTGACGGCCGCACCACTACCACTGTCAAACAGGTTCAGCGTAAAACCACCACCACAGGATCCACTACCAATGCTCCACCCACTGCTTACATCCCTCCTACTCACCATGTACAGGTAAGCTTATTTATAATTTTTCATCAGTCACCATCTGAATGGTGTATAGAGTCCGAAAAATTGACAGAATGAGAAATATTTTATTGAAATCTATGAAAGGTGTTGTGTGAGTATATCACTTGGTCAGAAATTAAGGGAAAGTGTTCTGAGTGAATGGACAAATGGAAATAATGGATAATATAAGATTGGTAAAAAGTATATGAGTGATTTTGTGGAACAAAGAAAAAGGGGAAGAACTAGGAAAAGGTGCGATATGATGAGTGATTATGTAAAAGAGCATAGAATAAAAATGGATAAAGTATAAGAATTTGTGCATGATAAGCAAGAGTAAAAGAGATAGGCCACCCAGTTTTAACTTGAATGTTCATGGAATGGATCCTGTCACCTAGGCTTAAGTACAGGGACTTTAATCATGGATGTAAAACCTGGGGGGGGGGGGGAGCTGTGAATTTCATAGGCTTGAAAGAGAGAGTGAATGTGAGTGTGACCCATTTTAGTGTAGTGGGTTTTCTGTCTCATTTCTGTATTCTAATTTCTGCTATCAGTTTTTCACCCTTGGTTCTGAGCCCAACCCCCCTCCTACCCCATCATGAAAAATGAAATATAAGTACTGTATTGATGATGATGTAATATGTAAAAGACTAGTCTCGTGATTTGAAATACATCTGGTGGTAGGTTACTATTACTATTACTATTTTTTTTAAGTATCTATACAGTATTGGAATACTGTATAGATGATACTACTGTAATTGGAATCTTAACTTATAACCTGTTTTTTGTTTTCCCAGCCACAGCCCCACAACACAAGCACATACCCAAGCTCACCCCAAAAGACTGGTGAGAACTACACTCCCCTGGCTGCTCTTTCCATCATGCAGCCTGTCATGAGTCCTGGCGGGTCTCATCACATGCATCACCACCCTCACCACCACCCACACCCACACCACCAGCCACACCACCCTCACCACCAACCACCACCACCTCCACCGCCACCCCATCCCCATCCGTCTCCACACCATGCCCCTCCACCTCCTTCCCATGGTCCTCTTCCCCCTCATGGTCCTCCACATCATGGTCCTCCACCCCATACTCTTCCACCACCACCTCACTCTCATCCACCTCCTCCTCCACCACACCACCATCACCCACCACCCACTCACCATCCTCTGCCACCTCCTCCTCACCACACTCCTCACAACTTTCCTCAGCATCACCACCACTCCCAAAACCAGTCCTACCCTCAGTCCTCACATCAACATTCATCTTCGGTGCCGCCTCCAGGCCACCACTGTGGCTACCGGCCCCCACCACAGACCCCGCCCTCAACAGTCAGCAACCCACCTCCTGGCAGCTCATCTCAAGGAAATATTCCACCTGGCCCTCCTTCCTACCCCAACCACTCCTCACCCAGCTACACCCCTCACAGCCATGCTCCATCCCCTGCCCACCAAACCCACACCCACACCCACACACCCCATCACTCCCCCAAACAGATGCCCTCACCCAATCAGGTTTCCCCTGGGCTGAAAAGTACAGCAGGTCCTGGTGTTATCAATACTCCAGCTGGGTCCCCACGAGGAGTGCCACCTCCTGGCCAGGCCGAGCGGCACCACTCTGCCTTCACTGCCCCAGCACCCTCCACTCACTCTCCTGCCACCTCTACACATGCAGGTGAGTGGCTTTTCACTACTCAGTGTGGTGTGGACTGTGTTGCAGTGACTCGTGCAGCTTCTGAGCTTGAGTGACTGCTTTCATCTTGTGGGACCAGGTACTGTAATGTGCAAGCTTTAGCCCTTGCGTAATGATCTCTTCTCTGGTTGCTGCTACAAGGCACAGTTTATATTAGCTAACAAATATTGGATAATAAATTAATAAATTAAATATATCAGAGGTTTCTTCACTTATTTCACAGTTAACAGAGATCAAGCATGTACAATATTACAGAACAGTTTTTATTCTTTGAATATTTGAAATATATAATTGTTGTGGTTTGTGAGCCTATGGTTCATAATACATTTTATAAGTTATTTAGAAATTTATCCTTTTGTTCTAAGTATTATAATAAAAGTAAACCTTAGATACCAAGATAATCTTATTAGCAATGCAGTTGAAGGAGAATGTAAGAGCTGTCCTACACTGTGCAGTCCTCAGTTTACACCACCACCCTTTGAGCTCACACTTCCCAGGGTTTCTTCATAACATTTAACATCACTTAACCTCTTCCCTTACTTTCATCACCTCAGTCAGTTCCTTTACTCTGGTCTGCAGTGTGTGATTTCTTCTCTGCAAGTGCTTTTAAGACTTCACTCAGCTTGTGTGTTTCTGTTTGGTTCAAACGGGATTTCTATGCACTAATAGTGGTGAAGGTAAATCTGTACAGGTGATGCAGGAATTGCGGATGTTTGAAACCACTTGTCAGGTGTACTGGCAAGTGATACAGTTTACCGTGCATTTCAGATATACAGTAGTGAGACATGTTTGTATTTATGTATATGTGAATGACTGAGAGTATTAACCACTAATGTATGAAAGTTGAATACTGTAATACTGTACATACAAAGTATTGTAGAACCAACCTGGGCAGATGGCTCTAAGGCAATACTGTACTGTAATTGTAGGGTTGTTTACAAATTTATAAGCTTTGCAACTTAACTCTTCCTGTCATCTCTGACACACTTGACACAGACACATTACATTGCACAGTAATAATTATATGGACAAAATAATGCTTTTTTTTGTAGGTACAGTATTAATTATGAGACAGAGCAATGTCAAAAGATTTTTGTGTAACATGTTCAAAATAAAGAACTATAGTATGGAGAACAATCTGTAAATGTTATAAATTTGACACCATTTCCAGCAACAAAATTCACAAAATTCAAATAATGTAAGGATTAGTTTGGCTAACAATTTCCTCATATGACCCTGTTAAAAAAAATAGCTACAGTATTATGAAGCACTGTACAGTCTGTGTTCTATTTAGAACTACTGTATAGCTCTGTACACATGATTGTGATAGATATTTTGGCTTGTGAAGGTGTTGGTGAATTGAAATTTACTATGTTACTCCAAACTATGCCATGGGATAAACTTGAGTTAAAGTTTTGTTTTATGGCACAATTTGAAGGAACTGGAAACCTCCAATTTGCTAATAATATAGAACCCATTACATCTCTGGCTTCAGACAGTTGATCATTTCACAAATTATACTATAAGTATGGGATTAGCCATAATGCAGCAAAAAAGGAATTCATTCATAAAACCACAAAAGATGCACATTGTAAAAGAATAATGGACATCGAATGAACCTGAATCTTTTAATAGTTATTTTACCAAATTATTTGAAACACCACTGCTGAGTGGCCTATCTTGTATAAAGTGTAATGTGTCAGAAGCTGGCTGTTAGTGACCAAACAGAGAGCCATATACTGTATGTACATACAATAACTTCAAAACATTTTTCTATTGAAGGGGTAGATGAATATGGGTTGGCTCAGATTCTTGGCTATTTTTCAGATTTTACCACATAGTTAAAAGAACATTTCAGTGTTGGTACATATTACTCACCTCATATAACATGTATGAAAGCATTTCACAGTACAGTATATTTTGCTTTATAGTTTAAAAGGTTAGATGAGCATTTATATTCAACCAATCAAGGTTTCTATAGCAAACGTACAAAGAGAGTAGTGTGTGATTTCAGTCTAGAAAAATTATGTAGTATTATAAAGTAACCGTGTTGTCTTGTTGCAGCCACCACAGTTGGTGTGTAATGCTTTCATTGCAGGCATTTGTACAGTATTGTACAGTACATGGTTTGATGTTCCTTGATAGCAGTAGCATCAATATATTTATTATAATATAGGTTGATGGTGTGAATGAACTTAGGTAGTCCAGTCCTGCAGATCTCTACCTACAATTCACCAAACACACCAAGGCTACATTTACCTAGACATATGTCAGTTGCTATACAATTTCCTTAATTATTCCCAGTATGCTTCTGTGGGTATTTGGCATCCCCATCTCATTTGTTTATTACAGTATAAAGGTGATAGTGAATGAAGGAGATCTTTTGTAGTTTGATTCCTCATTAAGCCTTGGATAATAAGAGTTTCTTGAAACATTATATGATCTGGAAAATTCCAAGGAAGTTATTCAAGACATATGAAGCTGTAGTACATTGTTATATAACTTTTTAATATTTTTGAAGGCCAAGTAAGCATGCTTCCTCCAACAGCAAAAATCTCCTGATTTTAGTTTGAGAATTAAAGACAAGTATTCATCTGTTCTTATATGCCAATATTTCATAGCAACATTTCTCCTCCCTCTTGGAATATTGCTACTGCAATTATATTATTAAAAAAAAAATAGACACAAAGATGCCAAGTGTTTTTTGGGATATTTAGGGAATAGTGAAAGCAGCTGTACCTGTTATAATGAAAGTAATTGTACATGTTATAATGAGAGTATTTGTACAGTTAGTAAAAAAGGTTTTGTTACCATCCCTTTAACAGTGATGTAATGTTGGTACGCCTGACTGGTGAGTAAGGTGTGATGCAAATGGCTTACCTCCACTACCCTCCCTCAGTATGTCATGGGCAGGCAAGCAGGGATGACGTTCTTTCACCCAGTGCTATTTTTTCTGGGTATTTCACGGTTATTCTTGTTCTAAAAAATTAAATAGTAAGAGTTCTTGAACACTCAAAATTTAATTTAAAATCAGCTAAATTTGATACCAAAAAGTTGTCACTGCTGTGACAGCTGCCCAGTCAGCAGAGTACTAATCCTACCAGGCTTACTGATGTTAATATTAACGTAGGGGTGGTAACGAAACTTTTTTGCCGATTGTTCATTATCAAGTTGATGGCTATATGAATTCTTGGTCCACAATGCTGTGACCTCACAGATGAAATGGCAAGAAAAACACCTACATAGCTTGAGAGAAAATATTGAGGAAGCTATAGTTTTGGACATACTCAGGCCCTGTACAGGCAGTACAAATCTTGGGATAAGGTCAGTCAGTACAGTACATGTATACAATATAATATATGTGAGATGTGAGGGGGAAGGTTATCATCTCCACCATCCCACTCCACCTTGCTCCCACTTCCTGTTTCTCTCTCAACCATAATTATTCTGCCTCGCATCTCAAAAATGTACAAACCTAGCCCCAGGATTTGTTATACCTGAAAATGACCCAAGCAAACCAAAATGTTGTAGCTACTTCAATATACTTGATTGTGCTGTGGATGTTGTTAATGGCTGTATGTATGTGTAGTATGTAAGGACCAGCCGTGTGTCAATTGTATGTGTGTATGTATGTACAGTATATAAATATGTACAGTATGTATGTATTAGGGGCATCATATCCGATTTCTTGGTGGGGTGAGGTGGGGAGGCAGAGTCAGCATTTGAGCCATTCCCCCATCTTTTGCTTTGGGTGAAAAGGCAAATCAGCATTGAGAAGCCTTCTTTCTTTCCCTATTTTCTTTTCCATGTAACATAACATGCATTCATTACTGTATTTATTAATAAATCAAACAGTAGAATAAATTTTGATATTGTGCATCATTCAGGGGATGACCACAGAAGAATAATCAATTCCTTTGCCCCAATGGAGCGTGGTGGTGGGGATAGCTCACCCACAGAGACTGTCTGTCTGCATCACATACTGTACTGTATAGTGACCACTAAGACAACCACATGGGATGGGTGATGGAGTCATCACATCTGTACATGTACACCGAATTAGTATTTCTATACTGTACTGTAATGCAAATATAGTGGTTTGCTTACAAGATCACTGAAGCACTATAGTAATGCAAGAAGCATTATTTCATCTCTTCTTCCTCCACTTTCATTTTCACAATTATTGCTAGACTCGGCTGAGTAATTATTTGCTCTTACATGTACGAGTATCTGTTTGTGAATTCAAAGAAAATCTAACCTGGCTTGAAGTAAAGTAGCCTTTGTTGTCAATAGTGCTCTCTTTCTCATGCCATGCTAGTATACTAATTAACTATCAGGTTCTACTGATTTGGGGAGACCCATCTAAAGCTTGAGGGTTTTTGACTTACCATTCTTCAGGAACATAATTGCCCCCATGCCCTCCCTCCACCCACCAAATGACACCCCTGGTATGTATGTAAAAATGAGTGTGTGTGCGTGTCTGTTGGCATGCATCATTTGATATTGGACAGCTGTGTGGTAGATGGTAAGATTCACGAAGAGTAAGGAATTACAGTATGCAAAAGAGAGAGTTTATTGTATTACATGCTCCACTAACTTACACAAGTGAATGTTGACTTCTAAAAGTAGTAAGCAACTACAAAGTGGCAGTAACCTAAAGGTGGATGTGTTTGGGACAAGGAGCAGGGTACACTGTGTAGGGCAATGTAAATGGATTGTTGTGGATGAACGATTGATTGATTTGTGTGTTTTACAATAGTAAGCTTTTTTCTAGGATAGATCACTGGTGTAGTTGTAATGAGAGGCAGAGCCAGTTACTATATGCGTGATGGGTGATCAAAGGGAGCAGATGTTAGGTTATGAGATGGAACCATATTTGTGCTTGTTTGAGAAAAGATATGTAGAAATGAGTGAGTGATGAGGGTAGGTGTGTGATAGTGAAGTAGCGTGTGTGCTACGGGTGACAGCCTTGCATTTCCTTGCAGGCTACCAGCCAGTGAGTGGCCCCATGCCGGTCAAGGTGAATTACTCAGCAGGCACCTCAGATGGCTCCGGGCCCTACAAGGGTGGCAAGGGGTCCCCAGTGGCAGCGGCCCCCCCATACTCCTCCCCCTCTAGGCTCACCTCACCCCCATTACCTATAAAAGCACCACCTCCTCCTCCTCCTCCTCCTCAGCCTGGATCGGAGCCCTACTCCCCTCCTTATCAGTACCCTGCCTACAGTTATCCCCATGCCCCACCTCCTCCTCATGTTCCACCTTATGACAAGTATTACTCTCGTGGTGCCACCTATTTCTACTCCCCTGGGTACTCTGGGGGTCAGTATGGAGCCCCTGGGTCAGAGTACTCTTACCCTCCACCCCCTGGTGGTGTCCACTATACTCAGGAGAGCTATGCCTCCTACACTCTCTGTGTCCCAAACCCACCACCTCAAGGCCCTCCTCAAGCGCTGGCTCTGCCTCCCCCACCCCCCACCTCTTCAGGCCCGCCCCACCCAGCATATGCCACATATCACTACTCGGAATACACACCGGTCTTCACGTATCCTCCCCCGGGTACGATTCTTAAGATAAACTTCATAGGTGTGTTTTGTTTGACCCGTTTGTTTGTTTGACTGTTATAAATGCATGCTATTGAATACTCTGTGGTTTGTCTTGTGCTTACTGCTCGGGCTTAGTTATTCTTAATAATGCTTTATCTGTTTGTTTTCTCGTTAATGTCATGTGCCATATCAGTATGTATTGAATGGTAGGCTTTTTCCATGTAGCATGGTACAGCTTGCTAGTATAGACAGTATAGTTAGTCCTTAGATCGATGCCAGTTCATTGTCAAATTTTATTATTTTTGCTTTTTTTTTTTGGACATTGGTTATTGTTTATATTCTTATATCACAGGATGTATCTCTTTGCAGGGCCATCATCGCAGAGTACAATATGCTGTTCGATGGATTCAAAAAACGTGCATACTTGGCCCCCTACTGGAAATGGTAGAGGGCCAGAAACCTCAAGCAACTCCACCCAGTGCAGTGGCACAGGTCAGAGTGGGGAAGGGGGAGGAGGTGGGGGAGGAAGTGTTGGTACCAATGGTGGAGGTGGAGGCTATCAGTATCAGAACCAGAACCAGCACCAGCACCAGCACCAACATCAGCACCAACATCAGCACCAGCACCAACACCAGCACCAGTACCGCTCCACAAACCAACCCTCTCAACCCTCCCCTGGGGGGGCCCCACATGGTTGTGGCGCAGCCTCTATGTACCACACTGGACCCCTCACCACTGTTATGACCACGGGCACTCAACCCACCATCCAGGTTTTTGGTGCTGTTGTGCCACAACAGACAATGACAGTGATGCCATCCCAGGAACCCCAGGCAGCTAATGCCCCTCCTCCTAGTGCCCCCCCACCAGTGCCTGCCCCAGTGCCTCCCAACGTGCCTCTTTCTCAACATCAACCTGCCACCACCACAACTATGGCAGTTGTCACCATTCCTGGCAGCCTTGGGGCACCCCAGGTCCCCACAGGGCAGCTGGCCACAAAGCAGATCAGCACCACTGTCTCTGGGTCTTCAGAAACTTCACTGATTGCTGCACATCAGAATAATGTTTTTACTTCTGTCATGGCACCATCATCAACTGCTCCAGTATCAAGCATGTCATCCATGACCCCAGAAGTTCCCCATGCAATTTCTTGCTCCACTCATCTTGCAGCAAGTACATGTAATGGGAACGCTCCAGTACAGTTTAGTACAGCTATTATTGCTGGAGTTCCTCAGTCTGTTTTAAATGTTGCAGGATCAGAAGAGGCTATTGGTGGTGGTCATAATGTGTCTCATCCTGCTTCTTCAATTAAAGATCCTGAGCCCTCAGCATCATCTTCTCACCCCATTACTACTTCAGCACAAGTCTCCACACTACAAACTTCTCAGGTCTCTCAGCCGGTCGTAAGTCATGTTTCAACAACTCTTATGACTGGTAAGCCTCATTCTCATGTTGCTCCCACACAAGTCACAACAGCAATTGTCACAGGCATTCCCAGTCATGCTGTAGCCTCATCACAGTCAGCCACAGCCAAAATGTCTGGAACATTACACCAGTGCACAGCATCATCAGAATCATCTGCTGTGGCTGGAGTTGCTGGCCATCCTCAGACTACCAAGGAATCTTCCTTAGTTAACAGCTCACATCAGCCACCATCTTCAGCTCAAATGCCAACACAATGTTCATCATTGGCTCCTAATATAACAGTAGCTCACTCTCTCCTGGAGCCATCTAAGGTAACCAGCTCTGTATCGAACAGCTGCCAACCTGTAAACCATATTCAGTCAGATGATAGAGGATTTCTGCAGGTATCGCAGCCAACCACAAGCCACTCGGGCATGAATTCTGTTGATAATAAGGTTTGGAACAATTCTGTGCAAAGTGTAAGAGATGAAATTACTCATGTGCCTGGCACTACTGCTGCTGCAGTTGTACCCAGCCTAGTATCCACACAAGCTACTGCCATCAGAACATCAGCTGTATCTAGATCATCACATGCACCCCAATCACAGAAAAACACTTCTACATGTACCATTGCAAAAGAACCACACCATACATCTACACAGGTCATGACAGCTGTTGTTACAGGTGTGCCTAAGTCCTCTCATGGTTCCCATGTAAACACTGCAATTGTTGTCCCTCGTCTGTCCGTGGGGCCAACATGTGTCACCTCTGGTGTGTCAGGCATCTCTCTCCCAGTAAGTCATGCCAAAGACATAACAACAGTTCCTGAGACTCCTAGTATCATTCCCCTTGCTAAAGTTGCTACAGATTCTTCTGAAAATATTAAACATAAGTCCTGGTCAAATGACACATTGCAAAGTACGCAGATCATTCCTGGAGTATCTTGTAGCCTAAGTAAAGAACATAGTATTAATGCTAATTGTAATAGTGATGTTGACATATCTGTATCATTAAATAAGTATGTCAGTGATGCAGTAAATCTGACAGTTGTTGATACTCAAGTGGCCAAGCCCAGACGGGTTTTGGATACAACTCATACTGCCTTTGTCCGAGGAACAATTAAAGAGAGCTCGCAAAACACGTGTTCAGTGCCTCCCATGGATGAAAATGGTACTATAATTGGAGATTGTATACCAGCCAAGAAAAGAAGGGTCACAAGTATGTCAGTACAAACAATAGAACCTACCACCACTGCCACCCCTACTCTTAGTACTCCAACTGTTGCCAATACAAACAATAAGTCGAACACAAACTGGAGTCCAACACAGTCAGGAGTTTCCTTGGAAACCGCAGACAAATCTTGTGCCTCCAGTACTCAGAGTGAAACTCCTGGTGTATCAGGTGCCACAAACAGTATTCATGATACAGCCGTTCCAGAAGTCAGAGGCAGTGATAACAAGACTTCTTCCAGCTCAGGCACTTCAGCACCACCTATGTCATCCTCTCTACCCATAATCACCAGCAGTGCAACACTAAGCCTTAATAAGCCTAGTACAGTGACTCACAATACAAGTATCGTATCTAGTGTCCAGACCTTCTCTAAACCAATATCGAGTACTTTACCAGGGGTCACAGGTGGCTCAGATGTTATGTTGGAGAATTTGCAAAGTAAGGAAAGTGAAGGTGGAAAAAGCAGTATGGGTAGCAGTATAGTTCAGTTAGGTTACCAAAGACCAGGCAACAGACACTTACTGTGTCAGTCACTACCCACACCCACACTAGCTAAGACAGCCACTGCCCAAAGTAAAGCTAAGTCAATATCATCATCCAATATTCCCAAAATGTTGGTTAAATCTGAAGATAAAACTAAAGATATAAAGCCAAACATTCCAGAATGTGTTCCAGTGTCTCTTATAAATGCAAGTTCTGTTGAAGCCACCTCCAGTACAATATCCTTCAGCAACTCTACGAAAGAGGAGTTGGGACCAAACTTGACAGATGTGAAAACAGATATGGGTCTTGCCATTGCAACACGCAAGAGAGGGCGACCTCCCAAAAACCGAGACAGTGGTAGTGAGACCAGCACAACTGAGATTAAAAGCACAAATTCTTCAAATTTTCCACAAAAAAACAAGTCAAATGTAACTGATTCAAAAAACTCGATTAGTGGCTGTGAGACTGATGCTAGCAAAAGTAGGACAGAAGATCGGTCAACTAAAAGTAAAATTTTAAGGTCACACACAGAAGATAAGAAAAGAGAGGATTTAAAGGCTTCAAACATATCTCTTTCTCCAGCCAAACAAACAATAGATTGTAAACCAGACTTGAAGCCAGTGGAGCCAATGAAAGTTATAGGCATTAAGACCGAAGTGTTACCCAAAATTAAAACTGAAAAGGTCTCCCCAAAAGGAGTAGCTAAGCCTTTCTCTCCTTTTAAAATATCCCCAAAGGACATATCTCATTTTAAGAAAAAAATTGCAGGAGATCAGGATGAAATACCCTTGAAAAGTGGGTCTGCACCTAGGAAGTGTGAGGCATCTTCCCCAACCAAAAGTTTATCCACAACAGAACCCCTTAAGGTGACTAAGCCTGCAAGGGATGTAAAAAAAAGCCCTCCTAGACTGCTAGGTGACCAAAGAATCCCCAAAAATAGTGTAGTTGCATCGAAATCAAAACCTAAAGAGGGTGTTGATAAGAAAATGATGACCCTTAAAAAACGTAATGGGGAGGGAGTGGGAACAGGTGGAAAAGTGGGGTTGAATGTAAAGACAGGGAGTGTGGACAGTGGTGGGAAACATGCTGCTGGAGGAAAAACACAGAGCACAAAGACTCCAAAATCAGCTAAGCAAGTGAAAATGACAACGCGTCGTTCCCCACCAAATGGACGACTCAACCGAAAAAAGAGCTTGTTGGCATACCTCAAAGAGAAAAACAATGAAAGCGATACATCCAGTGTCGACTCTGAGGTGGCAGGTGGAACTCGGAAAAAGGTTAAAGGTAGAGAAGATTTAACCAAATCTAATACAACATCCACCCCCTTTCACGCATGTCCACCTCTCCCCATCAATGCTGGGTGCCGCCGTAGGAGCTCTACAAACCAAGCAAAGTGTAAAGCAGTTAAGAAGCCAAGATGGGTCCACAACTGGTCCTGGGAAGGAGAACCGTTTGAGGGCAAAATTTGGCTAAGGGTAAGTCATATACTGTACAGTACACTACCGTAATCATCTTGTTGAATACAGGCTTCTTCATATTTATCCTCTGCTCTTCCCATTTCTTGTAATAATTTATAAGTTCACCAATACATAAAGTAAATTACAAAACAGGATTAAATTAAATTACTGTAGTGTATTGCATGTTCTTTACAACTTTCTCCAGTATTCTGCTCAAAACTTTGACCATCGCTGAGAAACACTTGTCATATAGTTTGTTGACACATCCATATGCCCATCTGTAGTAACATTGTTATAGGTGCTGTATTATAATCCTTGAATAAGATACTGTGCATGGAAATGTTTAACAAAGTAGCAACTGGGACAGCAGCAGAAGTGGTTGGATATAAGGTTCAAAATTACAGGAAGATTGGAAGTGAATGGTGGATGGATAAGGTAAAGGGTGTAATGGAATAATAGAGGAAAGCATAAAAGATAAGTTAAGGGATTATGTCAGAGGAGGTGCAAGAGAGAAGAAAGGAGTATAAACCATGTACGTAAAAAGTAAGTCTAGAGGTTGTTGTTGGAGGGCAAAAGGAGAGTAAGTGATGCATTTGGCAGGAAAAGTAGTTAGAAATTTTGGAGATGTAAGAAGGAAAGATAAAATAATTGGGCACATGTGAATGAAGAGGGGTGATGGAGTTAATTGTGAGTGGAAATGAAGCAGTGAGGGGAGTTTGGAAATAGCATTTTGATCATTTGATGAATAAGTGGATGGCAGGGCAGGTAGTAGTAACATGGGGTTTTATAAACTACTAGATGTACAGTTGCCAAAAAAGGTATTGCGACAACTATTGATACAACATTAAATATATTAATGTAAATAGTTGTTTATAGGGATTATAAGATGTATTACAAATGGATATATATATTTCCTTCCGTTATACATGCTTATAGTCCCTACAAATAGTTGTGGATATTACTATGGTTAAAGTTCTATCAAGATTTGTCGCAATACCTTTTTTGGCAACTGTACATACAAGGGAAAGTAGGAAGGAAGGAGGTTAGGATAGCAATAGGGAGATTGAATTTGGCAAAGGTTCCAGGTGTAGATGAAACTCCTGAAGTACAGAGGAGAGGCAGTAAGAGAGTATAGTAGGCCCACTTGTATGTAACTTTGTTTGGAAGCAGGGAGAGGTGCCAGAAGACTGGAGGAGAGCTATAACTGTGCCTCTGTACAAAGGTAAAAAGAAAAGGGTTAAAAGTAAATGCTATTGAGGTTTATGCCTTCTTTGTGTATTGGGAGATATATGGAAGGGTTCTTACTGAAAAAAAAAAATATATATATACAGTATATCGAAATAATAGAGAGTAAGGTTAGTGAGGAGCAGAGCGGGGGGGGGGGGGGGGGGAGTGTCAGAAGAAGTATAAGTTGCATGGACCAGATCTTCACAATCAAATCAACACTAGAGGAATGTCTAGGAAAGGGTAGAAAGCTGCATGCTGCTTTCATGGATCTGGAAAAAGCATATACTGTACCAGGGTGGGAACAAAAAACAACAAAAGGGGAGAACTGATAGGGTGGGGAGGGAACAGGAATTCACCAATGTGGATACAACAGGGAATTGTAGGAGCACTTAGGGTAAAAAAGGTGGGAAAATAGCACTGATTTGGCTGTGGTACTTTACCAGTTATTAATTAATTTAATGTACAGTACCTTCTATTAGTTTGTAAGTAAGAGGTACTGTTCTTTGGATTGCTGATTTGCAGGAAAAAGTGGTGTTGAAGCTGGAAGTGGGTTACTGTGGTCAGATGTAAGGTTGTTTACATTTATTTAGCAAAGCATTGACATACTGCACTGTATAGACATCATAATACAAACATCTTTTTCTTTTTTTGTAGAATGATGAATTGGAGTTATCTCGAACATGCTACACAGCAATGAAGCACAAGGAGGGGGACATAGTGAGGGTACGTGACTGTGTACTACTCAGATCTGGGCCTCGCAAGACTGACCTGCCCTTCGTTGCCAAGATTGCTGCTCTGTGGGAGGATCCAGCTACTTGTGAGTTGAACTTCTATAAGAGAATTTGATATTATTCCAATTTTCACTTATATTTCTCATCAATATTTTGGCATCATGTTGTTGATGTTCACCTGGGGCAGAATGGCTTCCTGCCCAACAGACTCCCAGTATTCTCTGGTCACAGTGAAAACACAAATTAAAATAAAGGAGGGGCTGGCCCTATATGCCTGAGCTGCTGAAGCACATCCCAGGATGATGGGACCAGAGCTTACTGGACCAGGGAGTCTGGGGTCCTCCGACCGCCAGGGAGATTGAGGGGAAGGTCTTTGATTCCAGCCAGTATGATATTTTAATTAATCTGTATTAAAAATTGTGTCTTTATTAAACTATTGTCTTGCCCACCAGCTGACATGATGATGTCTATCCTGTGGTACTACCGGCCTGAGCATACCGACTCTGGGCGACGGCCAGAAGATCTTCCCGATGAGATTTTTGCCTCTAAACACCGTGATCATCTCAGTGTGGCTTGTATAGAAGACCGCTGCTACGTTCTCACATTTAACGAATATTGCAGGTAAGGTCACTTGGAGGAGTAGCATGAGTTATGATTGAATCACGGTTACATCAAATAATCTGTCAAACAAGGCAATATTATGTGTGTGTAATATTTATCAGGGGGAGAGAGATTAAAATTTGATGCACATGAAAGGGTCACCAAGTTGGTGTAGTTTTAGCAAATTTGCTCAACACTACATTGAACCAACCAAGTTCAGTCCTCAGTGCTGCAAATAAATTGGAGAAATTGGTATTCTTCTACTTTGGTCAGCCATTAAGGAGAGTTTTTCGAAGGAACAGAGCGCCATTGATTTTGATAAACGAATGTATTAAATTTAATTGAAATGAGGAACTATTTTTGCGAATATTTGTTTTAAGAAATACATTTCTTAGCTATTTAAGATTCACAAATACAGTACATATCATGGCCTGCTTTACCCAACTGATCTCTGATTGTTAGTACAGTAATAAACTTACCATTCTGTCCTCCTCCTGTCTATGTTTAAGTGATTGGGGCTAACCACATAAAGAATACCGTCTTGAAATGTCACCACTCCAACTTAGCCGTGTGTTAATCATTGGCCTTTTCAAATTTTTATTCTTTCCAATAGTATTGATTTGAATTTTTAGTTGTAAAGCTTGTGAATTAAATACTGTACAGTACCGGTAATGCAAAGTTTATTCAGCAGTGGATCTGATGAAAATACTTTGTCACCATCTTTGCTGATAAACAGAACTCGAAATTACTTCAGCTTTTCAGCCATCTTTATTTCCTTCCCATATTTATATTTTTAGTAACAAGGTTTTTTATTCAACCTTTCAGGTACCGACGTTTTCTGCGATTATTCCAAGAGGGAGTGTATCCTATGGCGACCCCAGTGCCAGACCCAGAGGAAGGGTACTGCCGCAAGGACCGCCAGCCCCCCGGGTGTGTGGTACCCGAGCTGCTTTTCTTCTGCCGCCGTGTTTATGACTACCGCATCAAGAGGCTACTCAAGAACCCCTACTGAGGGTGCGTCCGGGGGGAGGGTGAGGGACATTGCAGTCACTGTGTAGGTGAAGGAACCAGTGATATAGTGGTGTCAGACTATAATGGTGGTGGTGGTGGTGGTGGTGGTGGTAACAGTGGTGGTGATGGGGCAAGGATCTTTGAACTAAATGCCCTCATTATCTTGTGGCCAATATAAGCAGAGATTTTTCTAGACTTCAAGGCATTACAGATATATTTATTTATCTTTACTTGTAACTTAGTGAAAAGAATTATACGGATGAAGGATATATACATAAATATATATATAAATATTTATATATTAGTATTTATAAAGAAAATATATTACATGAGTGGGAATGAAAATCAAATTGTTAAGAAGTACAGGAAGCAAGTGACATCATCCTCAAGATTACTGCCAGTGGGTCTCTGTAGTGTTACAATAAGTATTTTTTCATAAACTACGCCAATAGGTTTGTACAAAACAAATTTTATATGTATGAATTACTCGAGGTGAGCTAATGTTCAGCGTCACCAGTATGACAGTTTAGTCAAGACTTATTTATGATGAATAGCTATACTTAGGGAAGGAATATTTCCTCATTGCCAGTTTTAAACTACTGTACTTTGCTTAACTATATGAGTGTTGAGCAAGTTACATTATTTAATTATCACCTAGTTATTTTCTGAACCAAAGTTTCACATTATCCTTTAACTATGTATATTCCTATGATTCTTGTCTAGCCAAATACGCTGTGTTCAAGAAAGCCTGTATGTTTATACTTCTTCCCGAAACTGTTTCCAGTCTGTAGTTAGATATCTCTTGGTCATGGGTGAACCAGACAAGTTAGGGACAAATGAGTAACATGAAAATGCTTTAGTTATTAAATAAAAGGATCATAACATTTATGTTAGTGGAGGAATTACCCCTGTTGAATGGTCAAAAATGTCTAGACAGTTCTCAATTGTATAAATGGCTTTTCCATAGTGTGCTGGCCAGTATATATGTTGGCAGTCTGATAGAAAGGCCAAGAAGTTAGGTTTTAGTTGTAGACTAAAATGTCTGCTGTTACTTGACTTGGTTAACCATAAATTATTTATTTCTCGTGTGTTGTACAGTTACTGGTAATTAAGTAAATTTTAATTTTATGAGAGGAAGTTGAAATTTCCTTGTTTTGTACTTCACATTTTTACTTTATCAAAATATTATAATGTAGGAAACATTCTGTTAATTGTTATTTTTAAATTCATAGTCCTTGTTTTTATGTTGACAATCAAGAGTGTTATAAATGAGAATTATAGCAATAATTCAGTTTTATTATTAATATTATACAGGTCAAATAATGTAAATTAGCCAAACTTGTGAAACCATGGATTAAGAACCAAGTCTAATTGTTTCTAAGCCCCTTAACATTTTATTCTCTTATTCCAGTATTGTATCTTCAATTTCTTATCATCATCAAATTAACTGCCAGTATAGTAAAGCCTCCAAAGCTTACACTAAGGGTACCAGTACAGAAAGTTTCACAGTACTAATTAAAAGTTGATTTATTCACCTTGCTTTCCAAACTATGCTCAGCTTTCTTTCTCCTCGACACCCTTCAGAAAGGTCATACTGTACGTTACACTACAGTATATGGTCATGTGTAAATACTGTATGGGAAACTAGTTGAACTTGTTGAAAATTATCCAAACATATATACCTGTATTGGTTTATACATCATCATCATTAATGCCACATTTCCCTTTGCACAGCCAAAAGAAAAAAATCACAGCAAAAGAAGGAAGCACGCTATATGACCACTACCGCTATGTAGATTGGTGTTTGCTTGTATTCATTCAGCAAAAATGACTTGGTTATAATTATTATGTAATCGATCCATATTAATAACTTTTATATCCAGCTATGATGAGTTATGCACTTCACTTGATAAAGAATGGTAAATGAAAAATAACTATTTTGTGTTTTTGTGAGGGAAACTTTGCCTGCAGAAAGGTAGGCAATATGTAACCCTTGCATGCTGGGCATAGTCGGGAGCTAGCCCTGGCTGGCAGGCAAAAATAGCTATTTTACACATAAGGTATTTCATAGATTGGAAAATCTGTAACAGATATTATCAAAAGAAAGAAAAAAAAATGCCATTGCTAACTACACGCTTTCAGATAAAATGAGAATGAGTTTCATCAGACATAGTCTGGCTGCGGTGTGGTGTGAAAGGTGATAATGAAAACAGATTAGGCTATGCCCAGGGGGGCTGACTTTATTCTTTGAATACTAGCCATCCCCCACAGGGCTAGAATAAAGATTGTTGTAGGATCTGGTCACTTTCTACTGGATTTGACAAGATCTTCGCACATCCATGTGAGCTGTGCTGCAACTATGGTTTTTTTTTTTTCCACTGCTGTGTGGACCGCCACCACACGGGGGTACATTATCCCATTGCATGCAGCAGTGTAAACTCCCTCCCCCTTTATGGTCCCATCAGGACTGGTCTCATGGAAGGTGAGGCCCCACTTGTAGCTCTTGTGATAACATGGACTTGGGCCCACAGCACGGGCTGTGGGATCAAAGACCTTCCCCCCAATCTCTCTGGCGGTCGGAGGCCCCCAGATTCCCTGGTCCAGTAAGCTCTGGTCCCATTTCCCTGGGATGTGCTTCAGTAGCCCAGGCATGAAATTATAATAATTATTATTATAATATACTGTAGGGTAAATATTATTATGAGATAAATTTTTAAATACTGTATTTAGAACTTTCTCAAGTAGACCCTTAACACAAGCTAAGCTTTCAAGGCTTTACCATAAGATAATTGATGATATTTTGAATATTGATGATACTGTAATTTGACATTCATTTGGAAGTATATTACTCATACTACAGTACAGTGTACTTTCTTGTCCATGCTTTGATTCAAAAGTATGAAAAGGGTATTGTCCATGTACAATGTCTATCTGTTTATATCATAATTATATGATGAACAGTATTAATCATCATCTATATATCTGCAAATGGCAGACCATTAAAAGCAGTTCATCAGATTATTTGCAGCTTACGGATTTTATTTCATTGTACTGAAGCAAAGTAGAGAATTTTACATTGTCTGGTGCACTACAGGAAATCCCATCTGAACATCCTGCACCATTAATTGCCTGGTGGGTGTCAAATTGGACAGAATGGTATACTCGAGTTTAACTCTCTGAAAAACTCGTGTACACAGCATACATATTTATATTGTAAAACACAATGCTTATTTAATCCCTAGTCTTTCTTTAATTCTCCATTCCAAGTTTTGTGTGTTTAGTAACTAACCTTTAAATGGTGTGAGGGTCTTTCCAGCAACTATCAGTGGCTGGTGGTTTCCGAGATGTGTCAACCTAGTCCAGTCGATGAACTCAAACTGATGTGTAGAAGAGATTGTACATACCATAATGGTATTAACATGATACAAAATACTGTATGACAATTTAATACAGCTTTAAATTTTATACAATAATGTCATTCTTTACCAAGAACATTGTCACATACAGTACATCTACTGTATATTGATGGGAGCTGATATTTTTCAATGCACAAAATAGAAGTATGACAAGATGGAAATGTGGATACAGTACACTGTATCTTGCATGAACTCAGACTGCAATAACATTGTCAACCACTGGAAATGCCAGTACAATAGAGTTCATAATAATTCTAATGGTACCATAATGTATTGCACCAAAACAATATACAGTATAGAAATTCATTAAATCAAGTTTTTCTACAAGGGCAGTGTAACCACATCTCGTCGGATTAAATGTACTGTACTGTATTTTTTAAGTTACTGTATTGAAATGAAACACACAACTGCTTTATGCTGGATTAAGAAGTATTAGTTGGTGTAGCCAAATATGTACGACTGGAAATTTAAAGCACTGCACAGCCTAACCTAGATGTTTATATTCATTGATATATTCTGTTTTATTAAGTTAAATTTGTGTGAATGTTGTGTTTGTTTTTATGGCACATAATCTTTTTTCTACCATTGTTTTTTATTACATGTATAGTGTGAAAGGCATGAGGTGAAAGCAAAGTGCTGACCGAGTCATTACCTGTCCTGATAGTTGCCTAGTTACTACTGTCTAAGATAATGTGACTTTCCTTCCGAGTCCTTTATCGAGAGCAGAGCTTTTCTAGTGTGCCGTCAAGTGGCCGAGTCGTGATTGTTAGTTTTGTGTTGTGCTAGTGAGTAGGCCATAGGTAGTCTTTGGGTAATTTGTTATGGCAAGGAGTCTATATTATTACAGCAATTGAGTATGATAAGATTATGTAAATAAAACAAATAGATTTATGTTTAAAATGAAAATTATAAACCTGACTTACTGTTTCGTTTCATCCAAACTAAATATTAATATACAGCAATAATATTTTTAGATTCAACAAAGGTTCTATTATCAAGAAAGATAACTTAGTGAGCCTTCGCAGAAAAGTAAGAGGAAGGTAGTTTAGGAGTTGTATCGCCTTAGACTCCACCTTTCAGAAACAGTGCTGTCATAGAACACGGCACAATAGTCTAGAATTGCATTGGTGGAAATGAGTTACAGGAGAGAAGCATGCACATTGATGGGTTGGGAAGGGGAAAGCAATGAGAATGTATATATGAAATGGGGTTTGAGTGTTGGGGGTGATTGAAATTGAATTGAAAGAAGGCCTGGTAGATCCTGTAGGGTGAGGGAGAATGTGATAGAGAAGTGGTACAGCAAGCATGAAAAAAAAATTGTAGAAGGAAAAGGCAGAACCATAGTGTTTACACCCACTCATAACCCCACATTCCCACGGGTCCCCCATGTTTGTATTGGTGTGAAAACGGGGTATCTCCGAGAGAAACACCATAGATGAAACGTGTCATAGAATGGTCCAAAATAGTGGATAATGATACTAAAATATACAATATAGTGAACTCAGTACTTCTGTACTAATATCTCGACTTAATATCCACCACATTATTTATAGACATAAAACTGGGTATCATAGGTTAGGTTAGGTCGATAATTCTGCATAAGAGGTCCACCTGGATTGTTATCACATTTTATACATTTTCACTCATATTTTTACTTGTTCTATTGATTGTTGGGAAAACTACCGGGACTTAACCTTTGCAAACTACCGGAACCTAACCTTTGCAAATTACTGGGACCTAACCTGGGCAGACTACCGGGACCTAACCAGTGTTGCCAACCGTAGGGTAATCGCCCTACATGTAGGGCATTTCAGCCTCATATCCTCATATCCTTGAACAAAAAGTGTGTTAAAAAAACTCTATAAAATATTGCAATCTGAAAAACCTTCAGTGTCCGACACAGGAGGTTTTGTTGTCATTCTCGCTGGCTGCTGACGCTAGCAAGATATTACCAGTGTGACGGATAACAAGTTTTTGCTAGAAAGGCAGGTAGCAAAAGCAAGTGGCAAGCTAGCCAGAATTGCCCAGTGTGCCGCCACCTTAACTCGGCCAACACTGTTCCCCTGTTAAATCCGCTGGCGATCACACGCAATCCTTCAGTTAGTTACCCCGGTTCCCGGTTAAATCCGGTTCCCTGTTAAATCCGCTGGCGATCACACGCAATCCTTCAGTTAGTTACCCCGGTTCCCGGGGTAACTAACTGAAGGATTGCGTGTGAACGCCAGCGGATTTAATTTGGAAGTTGGTTAACGGAGTGATGGCCGAGTTATGATGTATTTTGTAAAATCTTCCCCGCGATAATTACTGATACATCGTACGTCAGCTGGAGATTTCGAGCCATTTTTCTGGGTATTATCTAGAAATCTGGAGATTTCCTATTATTTTATCAAAAAATCTGAGATTCGACTAAAAATCAGGAGATATACGATTTATTACAACAACAACAAAAAACATTAATATTATAATCGGGTGAGGTTAGTAGGTGAAGTGTAATAAGGTGCTTGTTGGTGTCTACTACATAATAATTAATTAATTATGAAAAAATAGCAATAATAATAATAATGGTGAAAAATAATAATAATGATAATAAAATAACCTTTTGTATATATGATAGTTTAGGCTTTGGCCGCTAGGTAGACAGACGACGTCTTTTTATCCTACCGCAGACTACGATACAGCATGAATTTTTATTTTATTTTCCAATTTCATCCGTCTGTGTGTATTTCTACCGATCATACTGGCATGAAATGGGTGTATTAATTAAGTAAGCTTCATTATACGGTATAACGCGTGGTAATTAAGGCGTAATTAATGTGTAATTAAGGAAATAACGGCAATGCCTTGTCCGTCCTGGGAGGAATATTGGTCAGTGTTAAAATGGCTACGGTAGGTTAGGAGCCCAACGAAAGAAAATAAAGGAAATAATTGATAATTACGGTGGATAGAAGGACGTAGGAAGAAAGATGTGTATAGAGGAAGGAAGAATAACTCATAAGGAAAAGAGTGAGTGATAATAGAAGCAGGGTAATAGAGAGAAATAGAAAAAATAATAATAATAACACTGAATGAGAAAATGATAATAAGACAGAAAGAGAAATAATAATAATAACACGGAAAAAGTAATAATAATAACAATGGGCTAGTCGAAATAATAATAATAATCATAATACCGTAGTAATAATAATAATAATAGTCGTAATAATAATATCTTGGTAGTAATAATAATAAAACGAAAACGCCCGATATCCAGAATGTCTTCATGTGCCTCTGAAAAATAAGGCCTTCTCGAAAGCTTAATTGGAAATCAGAGCATGTATATAATTATGTTATTAGAAATATGCAGAGAACTTCCAATATTGTGGGATCCTGGACATGAGCAGTACTGTACAGCTGGACATTACACATCTAACGTTACCACCAATCAACTTAACTGCAGGTACAGTATATATCTTGAGGTTTTTTTATTTCCCTGTTTTAACTTAGATCATAGGTGCCCAAACAATATCATACTAAAGATTCCCAAACATGAGCCTCAGCCTATGAATCCCATGCAGATCCCAGTTGGGGAAATTCAGACTACACCTTTTCACCCTCAAATAAAAATAAAACAACTTAAGTTTAATATAAAACAACTAAAGTTTTATTTAGAACAACAGACTTCAAATTAAAACTCCTTAAGTTTATATTAGAACATCTGAAGTTTAATTTTAAATATTTGTATACCAGTACTTTAAAACACTTGAAGTTTGATTTTAATGAATTGAAGTTTTATTCAAATTATGTGAACTTTAAATTAAAATAAAGCAAGTAATATAGTTAATTGATTGTAGACTAATATATGTATATGTGATTTGTAATGTAAAGATTTCCTTACATAAATTACAATTTCATAAACATTCTTGATAAATTAAACATAATAACTGTGATTCCTTTACGGTCCATCAATAAAGTAAAAACAAATCCCATGTGATTTACAATAAAAAAAAGTAAATAAAATAAATTACCAAAATGCATATGCACTCACATTTACATTGGCTATGCTAAGATTAATGTGGCTCTTATTTTTCAGATGATGTCCAGGCCAAGTTTGTGACTTTCAAGGGATCCTTTCAACAAGAGGTGAAGAAGATCCACAACACACCGAGTGGGTCTAGTGGGGGTGCACGGCCAAAGTGGGAATTTTTTGATAGGATTGGGATACAAAGACAGTCATGGGCATGCTCGGTATCAGCGGACAAAAACTGACATGGATACATAATAAGTGTTTTTATCTTCAAGCACGGGATTGGAGTGTTAAAAGAAAGTGAATACAGTACCTGCGGTACTTAAAATGTTAAACAAACATGCTGAATAATCTAAATTTGTAATGAAGTACAATGATTACTTCTCCCTATATAACGGTAGCAACGTTATAGAATTAGCCAGACCTAACCTAACCAAATCTGGAACGGGTCAAACCACCCCAAAACTATTCGCCATTTGCATTATTTACATTTCCCAAGAACAGGCAAGCTGGACCGTGCTTGCTTGGATATGAAGACGGTTTTGGTTTCAGCGGCTGTACGCATGGATCATCTTCATATTCCTTTGGCCGTGATATTTATTAAATAGTACAACACTTGTGATACTATATATTAAACAGTATTTTCAAAACTTTTCTGTACTTTCCTTAACCATGTACTGTATTCTGTATTTAAGAAATTTCACCTAACACAATGACTACTTTTTTAGATAATAGAAGTTAAGAAAATTCAAACCAAGACAAAATAAAACTTTGTATTGTATCTATTATTACTATCTAACCAAGCCAAAACAATAATGCATATAATATGCTCATATTTTAATTCTGTAAGTTGAAGACATGGACCAAAATGCATTTTATGCAACAAAATAATAGGTCTGTGATGAAATATGTACTACATTTCAACCTAGGTGAGTGGAATTATAAATGGGAATTTGACACACAAACATCTATTGATGGAGATGAAAGGTTGTTTGAGAATTTATTATGTATTCTCCAAATAATAAGGAATAGAGTTACATTGTACAGTATTCCACCTAAGCCAAATGCACATACTGTACTGTACCAGTGGCCTTTTTGGTATGTCTTTATCAGAGCTGTTTTCCCAATTTTTTTGTCTCATAAAATATTTATTTGTTTTATTACTTTTTTATATATAGAGAGATAGAAAGTGGTGAGGGGAGAATAGTCATGTTCAGGGAAAGTTTAGTGTTGATAAATGAATAAATTATGAAAACATAGGGGAGCCCAACCTAACCTACAGTATAGTCGTTTTTATGAATACTAATTTACACAGCTAATTTGACCTCAATATTCTTTACTCAAGCAAAATAATACTATCAAATGCAATAAATAAACATAGATATATATATTTACATGATCCAAACTACATTAACTTTAAATAGCACTTAATATAATTGCAAAATTCATCTTAGAATGGTAAAAAATAGTGGGTAATGATACTAAAATATACAATATAGTGAGTGAAGTACAGTACTTCTATATCAATACCATGAAAAGTGTTAGAATGGTTAAAAATAGTGGGGAATGATACTGAAATATACATTACAGTGAACACAGTACTAAAGTAAATTTACAGCACAATTTTCACAAGACAGTATATTAGGTTAGATATAATAAAAGGAATGCAAAGAAATACAATGTTACAAGTAATAAGTACAGTATAAGTTTAGTACTCTCGTATATAAGTGACATTAATCCAATGTATTTTCGGTACCGTTTTTTCTACTGGAGTTATATAATCAATTATTAATTAATGTCTTTGTTAGATTTGGTTATAAAAGTCAATTTGTTTGTTTACATTATTTTTACTTCAGCATTCTTTGTAAAGTAGGCAAGATTGGTGGGACACAGCAGGGTTGCCATTTGGTATTTTTCATTACCAAATCAGGCCCAATTTGGTAATGAAAAATCTGTTTGGTAATGAATAATTATGATTTGGTATTGACCTTGAATTTGGTAATGAAATTGAACAAATTTGGTAATGAACTGATATTTCCTTATATTATACGTTCACTTATTAGGGCAAAGTCGGTTGAGATGATTTATGTTACGAGTGCACCATTTCCCTTGCTTTATATCAACACATCATGGGGAGATTCTATTGTTGGTAATTAATTGTAGTGCTACTGGATTGTTACGAGTGCACCATTTCCCTTGCTTTATATCAACACATCATGGGGAGATTCTATTGTTGGTAATTAATTGTAGTGCTACTGGATTCCTCCAGACTATGCCAGGAAACAGACAGATCCCTACAAGAAAACCCACGTTCAAAACTCATGCAGAGTCAAAAGAAAATAACAGCGTATATCCTCTATTAGTTTAGCATGTTGGAAACCATAATGAAAATTCATACCATACAGCTAAAGACTAGGAGATGCTGAAAGGACTTGGTTATAATCAAAGCTATATGCTATAGATATTCTCAGCAGAAACCGTATGTATATTACAAAGACACAACTGAAAATGATGGTGGGTTGTCTGCTCATAGAATAACATACAATACTATATAACCTTTATCTACACAACATACTAATATATATATATATATATATATATATATATATATATATATATATATATATATATATATATATATATATATATATATATATATTACACTTGGCTTATGGATTTGGTAATGAAAAGTGCAGTCTGGTAATAAAAATTGAGGAGTTTGGTAATGAGCCCGAATTCTAATCTGGCAACCCTGCTTCAGTCTTAACCAGATTATGGTCTAACACTAGACTACAGTATAATATTAATTAATTAATTAATTAACAAAAAATGAACCCGTTGAAAAGACATTACCAAACAAGTTATAACTTATAACTCGCCAACTGTCAACACAACAACGTCGGTCACAGGTTGTGTGTATATTATTAAATTATTATCTATTGTGACATCGTGAATCAATATTACTGACTACCTTGGAATACACAGGGAGATCTTTCATAACTTTGGAGGTAATTATATATCCTTTCTTATCTGTCACACTCTATACTTAATACTTAAACTTAACCATTCGTAGGTGGACCATCGACACCCGTAAAACCAACACTTATCTAATTTATTGTTGTGGCAATATCGATATTCTCGGTATATCTTTGTTCCTTTCCTGTCATTCCTGCCAGATATGGGATGCTTAAGTTATATAATCTATTTCGGTAAAACTTTACAATTACGCCTAAAAGTTTTTTTTTTTTGGGGGGGGGAGATGCCTTTACTTCATTGTTTATTTTTATCCAATGACTTTCGGATAAATTTTTACAAGTTGCCACAACACAGGATTTCACTGGAAAAAATATATATTTCCTAGAAGGATTAAGTGTGACAACCGGGACCTAATCAGGGCAGACTACCGGGACCTAACCTGGGCAGACTACCGGGACCTAACCGGGGCAGGAAAAACATACAGTAGAAATTAATCAGACCTCACATGACCTGACTGACCTAATCTGGACTGGGACACACTACCGGGACCTAACTATAAGAGGTAACTACTGTTATGCAGCATTTGCAGAAGAAATGGTATAGCCTATAGAAAAGTTGTTTGTAATAGTGAAATATAAACACTAGTAATAGCAAAATGTTTGAAATCGAGTTGTGGCAACTTGTAAAATATTCCGACTTTCGGAAGTAATGTATTGGTACAGTATACCAAGTTAGGAATATTTTTAAAAGTTGCCACAACTAGATTTCGAGAATTTTACCATTTCCAAGATAGGCATATTCAAATGGGGTATTTTGAAATTAGCCTGACCTTACCTAACCTAACCAAGACCGCATCAGACTACCAGGACCTAACCTGGGCAGACTACCAGGACCTAACCTGGGCAGACTACCAGGACCTAACCTGGGGAGACTACTGGGAAATAACCATGATAAAGTACGGTACAATAAATGACCTGAGGAAAATACTGGGACCTAGCCAGATCTGGCAATACTGCTACAAAACTGTAATTCTTTCAATAAATACCAATATTGTTACCACATATTAATCTTCCAGCTTTACCCTTGATGGCATTCTACTACAGTAATAGAATACATAACCTAGTTATTTTATGTATCATTAATCACCTGTAGTTACAGGTACCTGTAATGTTAAATATCATATACTGTAATACTGATAGCTCTCATTATTGATCTATTTATTTTTGTCACTTTGGATACCCAATCCCAGGCTAATATTTAACTCTTTGTTTTATCATATTTTAAGTTGTAGAGGACATCTGTTATTTGCTCTTATTTGTTTTGGGGCTACTTAACCAATAGTTATAGAACAGTATTGCATATATTGTCCATTTGCTTCTAGGCTCAAGTCTGCAACACCATACGTCTCGCAGCCTGCTTCAAAGAGAAAATTACAGTTTACGATTCAATCACCATTTGCAAATGAGTAAGTGTCACTTGTCACTTGTTCTGAATAGGAAATACAGTAAACTACCTGATTTGTGCAGTTGTAAAGTTTTCACATCCCATCCCAGTGACCTGGGTCTAAGGCTTGTTATTGCATGCAAACATTGTGGAGAGGGTTAACACTCACTTTGTCACCTCTTGGGCTAAAGGTAATAGCTTTTTTCACAAAGAGTAAATAAAGGAACTTTGTTGTGGATGAGTGTACCTATGGGGTGAGCTGGGAACTTTGGGGATTTGAAAGAGTGTGTGAATGTGGCACATGTCACCGTCTTTTTTTTATTCTGTATTTATTATTCAATTTCTTGGAAAAGAGAGGGAGGTTTGATAAAATAAAAATAGAAAATAGAAGTACAGTAGTATAGGCCCAAGTGAGGAAAGTGACTGGTGGAATAAGTATTTTAATGACAGTTACTCTGGTGTGGCATGAATAAGTAAATTCAAAAGTGAGTGCTGGATATGCTGTGAGGTGTGGGTGAAGTTTGAAGAATTGACAGGGCAGGAAAATATGCAGTACGTCAGTACTGTAGTTGAAAATGTGAAAGGGACATTATGAGTAAATAATATATGAATAAAATGTAAGAGTGTTCATGTGTGAAGGACACTGCAATATAGTACAAGATAGTACTGTACTGTATATAAGTTTCTGCACCATTACCATATAAATATATACAATATGTGTAGTTCCACAGTACAGAATTTGTATATTTTGTAACATTTATGTTTCAAACTATATTTTTAATGGGATTTCTCTATATCCAGGTAAATTGTGGAGATTTGTCTCACCACTTTCGTATTCAAGGAAAAGTATTGCTCAGCTTCATGCTAAAATGTCAAGTAAGTACCTTATATCATTAATGTGATTCGAATAGTTTAATTAAATTACTACCAATCTCTGTGCAGACTAAATGGTTTCAGGATAAAGTTGTATAAAATGTACTTTACTCTATTGCAATTTAATTATTTACTGTACTAGAAAGTAGTCTTGGGCATCATTACTAGCCTTAGGACCCCTCTAATTGTGTATACCTGTATATGAAAAATAATATACTGTACATGTTAGTGTTTAGTTCATATATGGCAATTGACTGCACACATGTTTTTAATCTCAAACATATACAGAACTGTATAGTGTACGGTCCTTAGTTATGAGTTGCACAAAGGACAGACCTTGTGTTCTGGAGCTTAGAATGAATAAGGGCAATAGAGTAGTGTGGAGTGGTTGTAGTTCTCCAGACTGTATGTCTGAGCAGTCCCTATTCTGGCTGACCAAAGCCGGGAAGATGCTCAGATCTGTTTCGTTGAAGGCAACAGATGAGGGGACAACTGGCTCATGGTAATGTACCCCGAGCCAACGAACCCATAGCCTCCCTTGTTGTGCCACTCAATGGTAACCGCCGAGCCAATGAACCCATCAACAATTTCCTTCCCTGTTGTGCCATCCAATCGGGCGATCTCGTCAGCTACCCAGAAGGAATGAGATATAGTAAGAGAGACAGATAGAATAGGCTAGGGTGTGGTAGAGGATGTCAAATTTTCCATTTTTGGATAGAACCAGTCCTCACCAGAGTTGTGTGGAGTATTATACAGTATCTTTTCCAAGTACAGTATGATACTGTAGGTTCTTATATGGTGCCAGTGTAAATTTCACATGGAATAATCCCCAAAAGACTTCTACTGCACAGTACAATACATTACAGAAAATGGCTGTTCAACTCTTTGAAATCTCCAACAAAAGTTTGGCTTGCTTTAATTTCTTTATAAAAGTACAGTACTCTCAAAATTCTAACAAGGGATGGTTAGTGCATTGATATCTTCATTTATTTTATCCTATTTATTATGTTGATCATCATGGATTTACTGTAAGGAAGTTACCCTCCAATTATCCCTTGTATCTAAGTATGGTATGTACTTGGCATTATCTTTAGCTCAAATTTCATATGTATTGTTAAGTATGGGATTACTGAACTGTGTTGTACTCAGCAAGTGGACCTGTGGAAGCTACTATGCGAAGGAAGCTAGAGGCTGCCCTGTCTCCAACCCACCTAGAAATTATAAATGAGTCCTTTATGCACAATGTCCCTCCTGGCTCAGAAACTCACTTCAAGGTGGTGGTGGTTGCCAAAGCATTTAATGATCTCCCAATAATCAAGGTGAGTACAGTATGTGCTGTCTCATTACCTTAAATCTACTTTATTCTATAAATTATGTTTCTTCATCTTGCTAATAATAACTACCAGTAGGTTGATTGTAAGTTCCTTCTTTTGAATCCAACTGTTTCGCTTTAAATATGTAGTATATACGGTTAAAAATAAAGTATTATTAGATTTTCTCTCACTTCCCCATGGAAGGTCTAAAGCAATAATCCTGTTTTCATGGACTGTACTACTGTATTAGTCGCCAACAAATTGGTAGTTTTTGTTATTTATTTATTAAATGAGTAGGTCTAAGCCTTGTTATAGTACAGTATAAAAAACAAACAAACAAACATATTCTTGCATTTTAAGAGAACCAAGGAATATTTCCTCACCTACATAGGGTTATCGAGTGTTAACCAGTATCTAAATTTTACTTTGCAAAGGTATTGTATCTTCCATTTTTGGGGTAATATCATTACAGTATATATCTTGCTTGTTTTTCCAATAAGCGTCACCGCCTTGTTAATTCTACCCTAAGTGAGGAGCTGCAAAGTGGAGTCCATGCTCTCTCCATTATGGTGAGTACAGTACAAATATTGCTTAAACTTTAACACTAATGTAACTTTAAGAATCCATGTGATTTACTCAGCCAAATGGCAGACTTTATGAACCATCAGTCCTTTACTATCTAAAGTATCTCCTATAAATGAAACCAGAGAGTCTTGTATAGTTTTGCATGTTGCAGTGAGGATTTTCCACTGTTACAGCATCAGATCTCTGATGTAACCCTAACTAGACATGTCATACACTTCATTAGTGCTCCAAAATATATTGCTTTGGAAAGTACAGTATTGATACAAGGTGCGATCAACGACTACCAAACAGAAATGTTTAAATTATGACATGTTGTTGTTGTTGAAGTTCCTCAAGCTGTCTGGCCGAGCAGCCCCGAATTATGACATGTTGGAAGGGTTGGCTTGTATATCCTTATGGTCCCCCACTTAGGATCTCGATAAATTGAGTGTTGCTAAATGGGAATGACTTTAACAGGTACTGTAAATAACTACTGTACTACTTCAAAATGTAATGAGACAGGTTTTGCCACTGGTGATCAATGATTTACGTAGTACCATAGTAAACTTGAGGTTCACATTCATTCTGTTTATTTCAGTGACATAGTTTGATGTTATGATATTTACCGGTACTAAATTATGAATGTGGATTGGGTTGTTGTGAACATGACATTAACATTGATCAATGAGCAATGAACCACATCGGCATGCTGGCTGTAAAACAGCTAATAATATGGGTCAGTAGAACTGCCTTACATTCCTCCTTGTTACACTGAGAGTAAAAAAAACAAGAGGCTTGGAACACAGCACTAAATGTATGTATGAAAGATGGAGTAAAATGGACAATGATATTGAATGTTGGATCAATCCAATTATGGTTTAGAATACTCTAAATTATCATTGTGCCTGGAGAGTGACTTACAGTATTGTCCTTTTGTACTCATATATCTAAATTTGGTACAATACTTTGTTTTCAAGCCATGTTTGTTTAGGATTCTCAGTATAACTGAATGAGAATAGAAACTTTGATGGAGACTTTTCGCAACAGTTTAATTTTGCTTACATCATTCTTGGCACTATCCTTTGCTAGACTTTATATGCAGTACAATTATTATCAAATTCTGATTACAGTATTGAATTTGTCATTCTCATAGGCACGGACACCAGCACAGTGGACTAGTGAGCCTCAAGAAGTAGAACGCAGTCCAGCATGCCGAGGTGGCTTTGGCAAGTAGTAATGTAAGATAAAAATACTGTATAGTGTAGATAATTACGTACAATAAAAATGACTTTAAAGAATTCCATTCTTCACCCCTAGTGACTGCAGTTCCCAAACCTAGTTTGTCCCCCCCCCCCCCCAGGCCGCCAGTTAGATGGCAAAACATAGTGGAAGAGTATGTAAAGGAGAGAAATGCGAGGGGAAGAGGAGGGTTTGAACAAGTATGGAGGGAGTGTTGGAACAGGGAGAACTGGAGACACTTCTGCCGTGGCCACCCCTGTGGAGGGAGTTCCCAGAGGGAATGAGGCGTCAGAGCTATAGATAGATAGATGAAAAATATACTTCAAATGTATAAATTAATACACTTTATTTCAGTACTTTGGCACCACAGACCTTACAAATCGACACCAGCCTTGCTTTGTTGACCTATAAATAGAAATAATGTACAGTATAACAATGTCTTTCTCCCGAGATCTTAATGCTATGGTTTCAGTAAGCAGATGTACTGTACTGAAATAATATTTTGATCATTGAAAGTGTAACACCCCCATTTTATTATGTATGTTATTTAGGATGTTTTTTTTAATGTATAATTACTAACTTCACTCTCCATAAAATACCTGCATTTATTTCTGGTAACTTACTTAGAAAATTAGTTGAGTGAGGGATGAAGTCCCGAGAGAGGGACGAGATGTTTTCGTTGGCGGAACAATATTTGTAACCAATATCAGGAATAATTATATGCTATGTGATTGGGAAAGAGATAATGGGTTGGAGTATTAAGGGATGTTAAATAATCATTAATGTAACTAAAGGAATGTATCAGGGGGGAAGGAACACTTAATATAATAGAAAAATGTAGCAGGAGGAACTAGTTTGGGTCCGTGTAGGGGCCTAGATTAGGGGGGAGAGAGGCGAGAATGAATTGTGGCAAGGATTCACCGTCAGTCTCGTGTCGTCTTCCATTGGGTAAAGGTAACTATTAAAACAGCTGCTACAAAGTGACTTCACGTGTTAATATTGAGGTAAATATTTATTATACATTTGATAGTGATTTTAAGAGTCTCGTGTCGTCTTCCATTGGGTAAAGCCATATAGCACATTCCGGCAAAGCATAATAATAATACTGGTGTACCTAATGATAATATTTAGAATTTCTGGCATAATTTGAAAATTTAGAAAAGTAGAGTATCACAATTGTTTCGGCCATAGTTTTTTTTTATATAACTATTGTATGTATATGTGGATGTATTTTTTTTTCTTATTGATGGGGGGGAGTAAGTAATTTTTTTTTATTATTAACTGTTTGTTTAGTGCTGTTCCCTAGCGAAACTCGGAATTATTCCAGTTATAGGGACAGCGGGAGTAGGATTCAGGGAGGGGGGATTGAAGGTTAGGGAGTATATATATATATTTTTTTTTATTTATGAAATGAATGTTAATAAATTAATTAATAAGTAGTTGAGTTTTCCGTTACCGTATACATACTAATAGACTGTGTCCCTACTTAGGCATTTTTGACTTGATTTAAGACATTGATCGAACCCCCCGTTAGAGTAATTCTGGGTTGCTTACACACGTGCCTGGGGTTTAAGCTACGTTACCCACCCAGTGTGTGATAACTTGGTTCCTGCGGTCAACCTGTGGTCTGGTGGTGGCAGCGATACTGACTAGGGACTGGACTTGCCTTTGTATGATTTTTTTCATGGTATTCGCAAGGCAAGTTCAGTCCTCAGTCCTTTTTTTTTCCAGACCGGGTTGATCAAGTATAGGATAGATTATCATACACTGGTGTGTCATTTTTTTTTATTGTAAAAGGCCGTGTTTATTTTGTCCTCCTCCAGTAAAGTAAGGGGGATAAAAATAGCAGCGTTACATTGGTGGTAGCTTAAGTGGGATAAATCAGACCCAGAGAAATTGCTTTAACGGAGATCCGTGGAATTGGGTCTGATGTTTAAGGTGGGAATAGTAGGACACAGTCAAGTTCCTCGAGAACTGACGGTTAACGGAGCTCAGGTAGTAAATTAAAGTAAGAGGGGTAAAGAAAAATACAGGATATAACAATTAGAATGCTAACACGCAGTGGCGTGAGAGCGAAAGTCATGGCGGAAGCGTCAGAAATGAGTGAAGTGGTAGTTAACGATACGGATTCAGATAGGGAGGTAAGATTCGAAATGCGGGAATTAAGACTAATAACCGAACAAATGACTAAGATTGCGATGAAGGTACAAGACTTAGATCAGTTGAAAAACATAAGGGAGCAGATGGAAACAGATATATTCTAACCATCATAGACCATTTTTCAAGGTACACCAAGTTTTACCCACTAAAAAATAAGCATGCCAAGGGAATTGTTGCTAGGCTCACCCAGTTTGTTACAGACTTTGGCGGACCTAGATCGGTGCTGTGTGACAACGCCAAGGAGTTTACTGGCCACGAGATGCGGACCTGGGCAGACCAGCAGGGGGTGGAGCTGCTTTTCTCCACGCCGTATCATCCACAGGCTAACGGGATGATTGAGAGGATGCACCGGACCCTGAAGACGGTGTTGGCCCAGTTGTGCGAGGGCTATCCACAACGTTGGCCTAACCTGCTGGCCGAGTGTCAAAAAGTGATGAATGCAGCCGTCCACAGCAGTACCAGGGTGACGCCGTATGTCGCATTCTTCGGAAGGCATCCACCACGCAACATCACAGCACCACTACCGACCATCACGTCTGACCACAACGACGCTGGGAGACTAAAGAGGCTAATACAAGAAGCCAGTACTGTATCTCTCAGGAGGTATCGGACATTTGCCAATAGGCATAGAAAAAATGAAAAAATAGAACTAGGAACATTAGTGTGGGTAAAACAAGAAACAATAATACCGGGTACCTGTGCCAAATTGAACCAAAAATGGAAAGGACCATACAAGGTGGCAGAA
This sequence comes from Petrolisthes manimaculis, assembly GCA_034508575.1. Taxonomy (NCBI): domain Eukaryota; kingdom Metazoa; phylum Arthropoda; class Malacostraca; order Decapoda; family Porcellanidae; genus Petrolisthes; species Petrolisthes manimaculis. The sequence goes on along the minus strand of JAWZYT010002496.1, from coordinate 138,498 downwards.
ATAATAAGAGATGGTTTGATATATATTTTAGAGGACCCATTTACAGGGAAAAACATCCAGAGGGCTGCAGAAAAGATTAAGCCCTATGTGAGCCACAGTGATATTATAGTACAATTAGGGGAATTAATTGAAAATAATGAACCAGATGATGATGATGAGGATATTGTACTTCCTCCACGTCATCGACGTCCTCCAAGAAGATTTCTGGAGGAAATGTAAATTGAGGTAAAAACCAATTTAGAAAAACAGTGAATGAAAATTAATAGAAAATAGGGTAAAAGTGGGAAAGTTACGTTGGATAATGTCATGTTTTACTATAACCTGAAGTCAACACGGGGCAACATTAATGTACGAGCTAGGAACTCGGCTCATAGTTGTAATTTTTTTTTATTGTGGGTGTTGGAGGACACTTAGTTTTAATGGGAAGAGAAGGATGGTGGGGGGTGATCACCCTACATGTCCATTGGGCTCTTCCAGTATACAGTCAGAACCTTTGTCAAGGCCCCTGTATCACTTACTGCATTCCGGGTTGTCATACCGTGCGGGATCTGAGGTTTGAATGGAGAAGTGAATGAAAATAGGAATGAATGAATTGAATGTAAGAATACTCAGATCTTGTTAGGGACAATCGCGGATGGGTTTAGTGACGGTAGAACCTTATTGAAGTTCTCCCGGGGTTATGTACTTGACAGAGGAGTCTGACTGGGACGAGGTGTCACTGATATCTATTATGTATTATGTGTATTGTGTAATGTTAGGTAGAGAAGTTCTTTCCTGCGGGGAAGAAAGGCAGTCTAAGGACTGTAAGTAAAGTTGGCAGTTTATCAACACTGACTAACACGTTAGGGTGAATAATGTCTTATGTTGTTTAGTAAGGTATAGCGATAGTGACAAATGGTGTGTATGTTAAGATTAGGGGGAGGGGAATTGAGTTAGGGAAATATAAATTAATTTTCACTGTAAGTTCCAGCTAAGGAAGAGGGGACGTGTGTAACACCCCCATTTTATTATGTATGTTATTTAGGATGTTTTTTTTAATGTATAATTACTAACTTCACTCTCCATAAAATACCTGCATTTATTTCTGGTAACTTACTTAGAAAATTAGTTGAGTGAGGGATGAAGTCCCGAGAGAGGGACGAGATGTTTTCGTTGGCGGAACAATATTTGTAACCAATATCAGGAATAATTATATGCTATGTGATTGGGAAAGAGATAATGGGTTGGAGTATTAAGGGATGTTAAATAATCATTAATGTAACTAAAGGAATGTATCAGGGGGGAAGGAACACTTAATATAATAGAAAAATGTAGCAGGAGGAACTAGTTTGGGTCCGTGTAGGGGCCTAGATTAGGGGGGAGAGAGGCGAGAATGAATTGTGGCAAGGATTCACCGTCAGTCTCGTGTCGTCTTCCATTGGGTAAAGGTAACTATTAAAACAGCTGCTACAAAGTGACTTCACGTGTTAATATTGAGGTAAATATTTATTATACATTTGATAGTGATTTTAAGAGTCTCGTGTCGTCTTCCATTGGGTAAAGCCATATAGCACATTCCGGCAAAGCATAATAATAATACTGGTGTACCTAATGATAATATTTAGAATTTCTGGCATAATTTGAAAATTTAGAAAAGTAGAGTATCACAATTGTTTCGGCCATAGTTTTTTTTTATATAACTATTGTATGTATATGTGGATGTATTTTTTTTTCTTATTGATGGGGGGGAGTAAGTAATTTTTTTTTATTATTAACTGTTTGTTTAGTGCTGTTCCCTAGCGAAACTCGGAATTATTCCAGTTATAGGGACAGCGGGAGTAGGATTCAGGGAGGGGGGATTGAAGGTTAGGGAGTATATATATATATTTTTTTTTATTTATGAAATGAATGTTAATAAATTAATTAATAAGTAGTTGAGTTTTCCGTTACCGTATACATACTAATAGACTGTGTCCCTACTTAGGCATTTTTGACTTGATTTAAGACATTGATCGAACCCCCCGTTAGAGTAATTCTGGGTTGCTTACACACGTGCCTGGGGTTTAAGCTACGTTACCCACCCAGTGTGTGATAACTTGGTTCCTGCGGTCAACCTGTGGTCTGGTGGTGGCAGCGATACTGACTAGGGACTGGACTTGCCTTTGTATGATTTTTTTCATGGTATTCGCAAGGCAAGTTCAGTCCTCAGTCCTTTTTTTTTCCAGACCGGGTTGATCAAGTATAGGATAGATTATCATACACTGGTGTGTCATTTTTTTTTATTGTAAAAGGCCGTGTTTATTTTGTCCTCCTCCAGTAAAGTAAGGGGGATAAAAATAGCAGCGTTACAAAAGGCTGAAAATATTACTTAAAATATTGTACTGGAAATTTATGTATATACTGTAAGACATATCTTCAAATGGTTATCAGTGGTGACTATTTGGTCACCACTGAATATTAAAAGGAATCAGTACAGATGTCAAGAATGGCAGGCCTGGGGGGAATTCTGGGATTGGTGTGATTCCAGAATCTGAGCTACTGACACTGAAATTCCAGTAACCACTGCCTAAGTAAATACAGTAAGCCACTTTAAAATGTTACAGGACAAATAAAACCCAAATAATTTGGACTGCATCAATACTGCAGAAATTTTCATACAGTATGTTTCAACTAAAACATTGGATGCCTTTAATTTCAGTAATAAGTAAACCGTCTCTCGTTTTTTAGAATTATTTAGAATAATTAATTATAGTTTTGAAGGAGTTAACTATTTAGCCATGATGATTGGCTTAAATCAAGCTGATATGTTTCCATAATACTCCACAGGAAGCACGGACATCATGACTTTCAGTGTCCTTGGTCATTTGCTTTTACCTATTACAACTGGCTTGTGTCTGTGGGAACTATCAGCATTGGCTCAAGCTAAATTGGAAAGCCTTTCAATTGTCGTTATGTGACCAGGTGTTTGTGGGAATTGCATTCCAGAAAAGCCCTACTTCATTTGCACTGGAAAAGCTGAAATTCATGCAACTCTTCTCTTCTTCAATCAACTCAGCTCAAATAGTTCTGCAGCATCTACTTTAGCATTTAGTAACTTTCCAGTAATGGCTTTTTTCACAATGCCAGGGTGCCATATGAATCACTGCAGGTAACCATCAATACACTTCAAGTCTCCTATACACTAATGTTCAGCAAGCCTTTGTGCAACATGTTAAATATCAAAATCGTGAACAGATACACCCTCTGTACCCTCTTGTATATCTTGTTAAGCTCACTAGTCTTTCATATACTGTACTGTACTGTACATGGGACAGAACGTTCAATCTATATACAATACATGTATCTGATAATTATTCACTAACTTAAGATTGGTTGAGAGATTTGGTACAGTATGTAGGGGAGGTGGCCGAGTGGTTAGTGTTCTGGACTCATAACCTAGAGGTCGGGAGATCGATCCTCTCAGGTGAGGGCCTGAGATAATTTGCTCTTCCGATTTGAGTTTCAGACACCGAACGTCGTAAAACACCCTCGCTGGTACCATAACAGCTGCAGTATTTGGGAATTACCCTCACTTCCCTCTCTCTGTGGCTGGGTACCAGTTCGGAAGTCGTGACGTGTGTGTGTGAGCAGTTGACCTGGGCCACGGTAACGGGCTTGATGAAGCCTATGTCCAGTGTCGGAACATATATATATAAAAAAAAAAAAAAAAACTGTATAAGGAAGTCTGATATAGAGACAGTTTACTTCTGTGGCATGGCATATTTACGGCCCTTCATATCACATTCAAAGTCAAGCTTGATAGCATTTTTCTTACTTATTTATAAAAATTTATTTTACTTCTATTGAAGTGTAACTTGTATAAATACTGTAGCATTTATAAAAGCATTTACATGTGCACAACATACATTTCACACAAGATATCATTTAAATTTAAAATATTTATATATTAACATACAATTTAGTTTCACACAAAAGCATACAATTTTTACAAACAATATACATTAACAAATATGTACATGATTGCTTTCTACAGCAACTTCTTAAAATACAGAAAAGCAATTCGGTTTGACAATACAGTAGTATAGTACTGTATATTCACCACACAGATCCATACTATGTTCATGTTTTTCTTGTTTTTTTTATTATCAATGCAGTCACGGAACAATTCCTCATCCCAACACTTTCATAACCAGTATTGTACAGAACTTGACATTTTATCAAGACTAAAATCAAACTAAACCTCATTTCATTTATTAAGTAGTTATTGGTGTCATGAGGATACCAAAATCTTATCAAAGGCAACTTGACAGTACCGTAAAGAAGTTGATTGAATACCAAAGAAAGTTTGTTAAGTATACAGTGATTGTACATGACTGAATAAAATACCTGATTTAATTATATACAATATTCCAGGTTTATCAATCCTGAATATTGTAATTACAAACCATGTTACCTGCTGAAGGAATACTGTATCACTTCTCCTTACATTTTGGAGAGAGGACATCTTGACATACTGAATATATGTGCTGTAGGCATGCAAGGCGAGGCCAGGTATTCTGAAAACAAAAAATATGTTACAGTACCCTTTTTTTCCCAAGATATATCTGATAAAGAATATTTAAGAAATTTGCTATATATTTTCTTTCAAATATATAAAGTAGTCTTTTTATGAGCATATTGAACTGAATTAAATTAATTTTAATCAATCGTTTTATACAAATAACACACTGAATTAAAACATAATTCCAGAACACAATTTTGGCTGTTTTTATATACAGTTCCAACAGTACAGTTTAACTCCTACAACTTTTTGGGACAAGTAAGAATATTTTGTATTATTTAGTGGTTCCCATCTGATGTTACTCAATAAATACTTCAGGGTGTCCTGTACTGTTTTGTGCAATATGCAATAGCATGGCTGATCAATATATATATGGATGAGTGTATGAGAGAGATGAAAGCCAAAGTGAAGTTGAGGTTGAATTAAATAAACTGGTCCTTGGTAGCAAGTTTATTTATGGATGACAGTATTGATGGCCGAGAGTGAAAGGGAGTTACAGAGAGTGGTGGACAAGTTTCAGTCTGTGTGTAAACGAAGGAAACTAAAGGTGAATGTTGGTAAAAGTAAGGTGATGGTATTTGAGAGAGCAGAAACTGAAGTGATTGACTTTGCTACACCTTACAGAGTGAGAGTACCAACTAAGACAAAGTGTGAGATAACTCTGATGGGTGAGAGGATGGAGGAAGTGAAGGAGTTTAAGTACCTGAGTACAGTTCTGTGCAAACACGGAAGTATGGTAGGAGAAATTTGGGAGAGAGCAATGAGGGGTAGAAAGGTCATAGGATCAGTGGGGAGTATGGAAATGAAAAGGGGACTACGAAATAGTATAATCCTGCCAACACTGATATATGCGTCAGAGACATGGACATGGAGTAGGGTTCATCAGTCTAGAATAGGTGCAGTGGAAATGAGTTACTTGAGAGGAGCATGTGGAGTTTCTAGGTGGGATGGAGAGAGTAATGAGAGATGTGGTATGAATGGGAAGGCAATTGGTATTGAGTGTAGAGTGGTTGAGAGAGAGAAGCATAATACACTGAGGTGGTTTGAACATACAGTATAGAGAAAATGCAAGGTGAGGAGTTTATAAAGGTGTATGGAAGTGAAGTTGTAGGATCTAGTGTGAGAGGCAGACCTCTAGTTAGATGGCAGAACAGAGTGGAAGAGTATGTAAAGGAGAGAAACGAGAGGGGCAGAGGAGGGTTTGACCGAGTAAGGAGGGAGTATTGGAACAGGGAAAAAGGAGACTTCTGCCATGGCCACTCCTTTGGGGGGAGTTTCCAGAGGGAACAAGGCATGACTCAGAGCTATAGATAAATAGATAGATATTCTACTGGAAAATTGTGTAAAATTTTACAATGTTTGGATGAAACTTGACTACCAAAGAAGGCTGACATGATAAATGCATGTCCAGAATTGATAAAGGTCAAAACAGATTATGGTAAATTAGTATAAGATAATAACTGAATAATGTTCATGCATGTCAAAAGAAAATTGAATACACAGAATATGATCCATGTCATCTTACCAGAAATAAGGGAATAAGTTTTTGGCCAGGCATGTTTGTCTGCTCTCTCACCAAGAGTGTCATGTAGAATAATACTCGTTGCTGAAAAGAATGTAAATACAATACCGTACACAATATATATGAGTAATCTATGGTTGATGTTTGATTGATTGATATCAGGTGCCACAACAGCGAGGTCATACAATATAGCACCAGAAGAAGGTGATAGAGTTGAGACAGCAAGCAGGAAGGAAATATAAATAAAAGAGGGAAAGTTGAAAAACTGAAAGGGCCGAAGGGGCGCCAAAACTCTTAAAGTATTGCCTACATCACTACAGGTAATCCAATGACTGAGTAAGTTTCTTTGTAAACGCTTGGAGCTGTTTTCATAAGCTAATGTATAATGTACAGGTTGTGTAGTAAGTCATCAACACACAAAGTAGTTAACCCTTATGTTTTCCATGAATTTTCTCTAAAGCAGCCACACCATTTTCAGCACTAACTCCACTAATCATCTACCTATGAAGGCAGCTTCGAGCATCTGGTAGCAGAGAATTCTTCTTGACTACAGCCCCATGTCTCTGTTAATCTCAGATTCTCTCTTTTAAAAGCTTGCCAGTACAGGTTCTTAGAAGTCATCCTAAAACTGGAGTCTTAACCCCCCAAAAAGGTCACAATACAAGGTATACCTTCAATGGAGACTGAATTATTGTAAGAGGTGTTCAGCTTTCCAAGTATCTTTATTCTCTTGAAGAAGATCCCCAGAATTCATAAACAGCTGATTCACAAATTTAATTTCATAATGTAATTCACAAAAAGCAATCAGTTACTAAAAGAAATAATGTTAGTACTGTAGGCCTACTATTTCTATGATGGTGTTAGTGGTGGTGGTGGTAGTATGAGATTGGCTGCATTAATCGATGCACATCACAAATAATCAAGTGACATTAAACACTCTTGAAAGTATCATATAGTTTAAAAATGTTTGGATATTGTTTCATATTGCTAAATCTGTAATGGAAGCTCTACCTGAAAACTCGGGAACATCAGGTTGCTGTAGTGATAAACAAAATGTGTAATTTTTATCCTAATATGTGGTGTTTTAGACCCAATATTCACACATTGTCATGTATGGTATATATATATATATATATATATATATATATATATATATATATATATATATATATATATATAAGTAAATTACAACACCCAGGATTTGAATCCTTAGCAACCTAGGAAGTTCACTCTACTTCATTTATGACATTTACCAAAGTCATCTTCATTTCTCTTCTGATGCAGTTAGTTTCAAATTAGGTAAGTGAAAAGATAACCGGCATCAAGGCATGACCACATTACAGGATCACCCTTTTTCTAGATCTATACTGTACTGTGTATTTGCACTATTTTGTGATTTTGTATCAGTACAATTTAGGTTTCTCACTTGAGTTTACTAAGCACCTACATTTATACTACAGTGCATTACCAATAACAGTTTACATCATACACAGAGGGTTAAAACTTAGCAATGAGGGTTTGGTATAATTATTCCAAACAGAATTCTTTAAAACTCTTAACACAAATACAGCATCTAGAAAATAATCAACTCTGCAGTGCTCAACTTACCATTGTTATAGTCTCAGCTATGACTATGTCTACTATATTTCCCCAGGGTATGAAACGAGTGTGTTGCTTTCCTATGTAAAATGTTGCTGTTGTCTGAATCCCAAGGCCAGCCACTACCAACAATGTCTCTGAAATGCAGGTCATTACTGATTATTCACACAAGAAACAAATCCTCCAAATGAAAGATAAAACTGAAAAAAAGGAATCGAGCAATAATACAGTATTAGAGAGATAAACAGGTCAAGGTGCATGATTTGAAGTACTGTAGTGAGTTTTGTAACTGAATGAACTCTCTAACATGTTTAGACTTTGGTAAATGTAGGGTTTCTTGAGGTATTTTACTATGCTGGTAGCCCAAATACATTACAAAAGATTTAATCCAGTCTGAGGTAATCTAATCATTTTCAACTTTTGTATATTAAAAGTACATGTACTGTACAGTACTTCTCTCAAACAAGACAGCCAGAGAAAAGTGTGTCATCATTTATGTTGAATACTTTAGCAAAAATTTATAATACTGTACAGTATTTTTATACAGAATCACCATTATCACAAGGAGAATCTTAGACCAAAGCACCACACACAACATGGCCCAGCTGCAAGAGCTTTCACAATCAGGGACATAGACCAGGGATGTGTTGTTCCAAAGCCATGATAATCTATCCCCTCTCATTACACTATTTCTCAACCATTTGTTTCCATAAACAGTTCCTTACTTCCTCTCTATCATTTTCTCTTTCATCCTACATGGTCTTCCAAGCCTAGGGAGTTCTTCATTTCCCTCTTCAATTCATTTTGTTTCTCCAACTGCCCACTATATCAGTGATTCACAATGCTATATTGCTGGGGGGAGGGGGTGAAATAATGAAAGTTTAACATAGGGCTAGGCTGTTAATACAATCTTCCTAATGATATTCTTATGGACATGTCTACTCTAATAATGTCCCTACTGAAAGCAGACACATTGCTAATAAGGTTGGGAATCCCTACCCCAAATCATGTATCACCAGTCTTCCTTTCAAGGTCCCTCCCTGCTGTACTTCATACTGTACACCCTACTATACAAAGTATAGAACAGTAGTTAAAAGTATTCACCTCTAGTTTCTCTCTTAATACACTAATCTTACATCCTTCTATTCCACAACATTAAAGACCGATTGGTTAGGACTGCATTCATTTGTTGAATACAATACAGTACATGCAATTTACATCATCATCTGTAAGTTCCCTCACACATCGTAACTTCATACTATATTAAATTCTGTATTAAGAATATGTACTCACCTGAAACAATTTTTCCATTAACTCGGTACATTAGAGTTCCCAGTTGAAATGCTACAGCCGTGCATAACCAACCAAGGTGAAGTGTATGCAATTGTGTGATGAAGGCAATTACTGCTAATATCGTAGTGTAAGCAATCCATGGCAGGAGTTGTATACGTCCACTGCTCACACATACCTTTAACAGAGTTTCAGATTTGGTCAGCCAACAATACTCTACAGTGCAGTATATGCTGACCTCTTATGTATAGGTACTTTGTAATACTGTATATAATTTTATTATATTAATAAGGCAGTAGTTTCAATGGAAAAGTGCTATTGTACACCTTACAGTATTACACTACCCTCACATTAGAAAAGTTTTCAACTAATACCGATAAGTTTACCTCATCTCCATGAAAACACACAAACTTTAACTTAAGTTACAGGAGGATATTACCCAATTCAAACCAGTTTATATGTAGCAGCATTGATCGAACATGACCCAAGTGGTGTTGGGCATAATTAATGGTCTATCAATGTACCTATCTGTGGGCCACTGTGTGGAGGTAGGTATGTGGGCAATATTTTAAGGGATTTGACACTCCTTCAACCCCAAATTCTCATTTCAGCTCTCCATCCTTTCCTTATTATTTCAAGATAACTAGCTATATTCTACTCATCCATTGTGGCCTGTGGTATAAAATCTTCTTGGTAAATGTGTACATGAGTGCTGTAGCTGGGCATCCCCATAGATCCCCTAATATCAAGGGGATTTTGGCAAAATGGATACTTTCCAACAATATTAGCAAAATCACATTAAACAGGTACCAGAAAAACTGTATAATTAGAGAAAAAAAATTTAAGTATATATTTTGGGTAATATAGAAGAGGCCACTTTTGACCTATAGTACGGTACCTTGTTTTCATCACCTTATCTCACAGGATTTCTCTTACTGTACTCTATTATTGTGTTGGTTAAAATGCATATCATCTACAAAATTTCATATACAGTACTGTAGTTATGGGCAGTCCCAAAGGTAGCCACTGTCTAGGGTAGGTAAAGTTAGGTCAGGGTTGGTTTGTCTGGCAACAAGAGATCATTATCCTTGGAACCAGAAGAAATATGGTATCAACATAAAAATATATTATAATTTTTTAATGTCATTTGAGACTGTTTAGGAAAGGTATTGCCTGTGGTGCATACATGGTTTTGCTACATTATTTAGGTCTGTCAAATTAAACATTTACAGTACAGTTAAGATGACAGTATAAAACCTCCAGGTATTAATTCTAGATACCCGGTAATGGCACTAGAGTTACTAAATATTTGCCAACCTCCATGCCAAGAAATATACAGTACCTTTAAATTTTAATCATCAACTGGGATTGAAAGTAAATATTCACCCCATTTCATCCATTCCAAGACAGTACTAATGTAACTTAAGGCCTACTGTACCCACTCCAACACCAAAACCTTTCCAAGCTGCTTCCCATCTCATAATTATGGAAATAAATATAATTCTCATTCATATAATGATATTTTTTAATGTGTAAGTTCATGCTGGCTACCCTGGCAAGTGGCACTCTGCCTTCACAACCAATCTTTAATTAGTCATTTCTCTACATTTTCTTACCTCTACGGCACGATTAAAGCTTGTGTATTGTTTCAGTTTTATATCTACGTATATTAGTTCTCCATGAGCGTTTCTATACGCCATTAGGATAAGGGTGACTTATAGGGTGAGCCAGCCCACCTCTTTTCGACTTCCCAGTTTGTTTGTTTACATTATTGTCGTCGTTTTCATGGCGACCGTAGCTGGTGTTTATTCCATGGTTGGCCTTTATATCGGCAGCTCTTGTAAATAAAAATCAGAAAAAAAAACAATACCACGCATATCTATTCACTCTCTACTTCTTGCATACCACATTTTCTCCAAGAATTCTTTCACAGCACTAATCATCTCGTCTGTGGTCTGCTCACACAAACCTAGCAGTAATATCATCCATTCTCTCCCTGTGAATTCCATTCCATCCATGTTCTGTCTCTCTCATACTTCTCACATCCCAGCATCACATGTTCTACCGTTTCATCCTCTTCAGTGTCACACATCTGGCATACCTTGCTTCGGAATTCACACCATCTATAACTTCTTACATTATGTGAGCATAGTGCGAATTATATATAAGGTTTGCCATCATTGATAGCCTTGTTTTATCTTTTATGTATGGCATGCACTACTATCTGTAAAAGGCAACAACATTGAAATAACAATCAGATATGCATGTAACCATCGCTTTGTTATTGAACTGTAATCCAATCAGTGAGAGCCGCCCACTATAGTTGTTGATAATACAGTACAGGTTGAGGTAACTTTATTGTCCTCCGCTATTGTTGTCCTGCTGATGGTGGTCTTGCATCCATCGTGTTGGTACTTCACTAACTTGTATTGAAGGGTAATCCACTTCACACAGTCACGATATAGGATGGAAATCGATCAGGAAAATGGGGTGGTCTCAATAAAATCTCTTAATATGATCAAATACGGTTCAGAATCGAACGAATCTGCCGAGCAAGTATACGATGAAAGCCCAGCCAACGAAGGAAGTATAGCGAGTAACACCCAGCCAGAGACGACCACACCCGTTCCCGTCACACCAACTCAGGTAGTACATGACCATCCTCTGGCTTCGACCGTGGATGCAACAGGAATAGTAGAGCAGAGCGTGACTTCGAACCAGGCGCCAGAAGCAACACCAAGGAATGAAGATGATGTTGGTGTTGGTTCGACACCTTCGACTCCCACACCCCGCTCACCTGCTCCTGCACCACCACCACCACCTACACCTACACCCTCAACCCCACAGATTAAAGTGAAGGTTAGTGAATTATTGTACAGTCAGCGGCAAATGTCGTGCCAAGAGTACATGTCCTTTGTCTCATTTTCTTTTCCTGGTTAATCCCATTGATGAGGGTCATGTAGATATGAGAAAATTAGGAAAGTACTGTACATAATATTTCGTGCAAGTGGGGCTTGATGATACTCTAAAGTTCTTAACTCTAGCTGAAGTCTAAACGAACACCGTAGCTCTTGTCATCCCCGTTGTTTTCCACATTCAGTTGTAAGAAATGTCAGAATAGTTCGTGCTAGGAATGCACACATTGTTTATTTTAATCGTGTGCCTTTTTTATGGTGTGTGTGTGTGTGTTACTTTTAATTTACATTGTAGTATGGTATTTTACGTGAATCCGGACATTGCATGAATTTCGTCTTATGCACGTACTGTACAATACTTAGTTTGTACGGAATATTTTCTTCGGATGAGACATTTTTGACGGAGAAAAATTATTTATCTTCTCCGCACACAGACATATTTCCACTCTAGCAAAACACACAAATATTCAAAATGCTTTCCCACATATTATTCCCAAAAGTTACCGCAGCAATCGCAAGTAGGAAATTCTGGGTTTCTCCCTTTTTATGTAGAGAGATGTTATTCGTGAAATGTGTATTGGACTGAATCTGTAAATGGTTCTCAAGATCGTACTGGTAGTTATAGCTAGTGTATCCTTCAAGCAGAAATAGATGAGACTTTGGGGATATAATCTTTCTTTGTTAGTCTTACAAATAAAGTACAAAGCAAACTACAGCACTAGCTTACACTAAGTCTTGGCCTACTGACTTCTGATGCTGCAACCACAATATAATTACTTGAATACACGCGAAAACTGAGCTTGGTTGACACGTTTGCCAGCTAGTGTTGTGTTTTGTTTTTGTTTTTCATGGGTTATAATATGGAATCCCGGAGCTTGTGAATACTTTTTAGAACATTAAAATTGACTGCCGATTTGTGTCCACTAAAAATGATATTAAGGACCCTGTGATCCTTTATGAGACTCAAAGACTCCTGATTCCTCCCGACTATGCCACGATTACACGAAACAAGCTCTTCTTATATTGGTGGTGTTTCGTGGTAATATTTGAAGGATTCATTTGCCTCGAATTTTGTGACTACATCCTAGGGTGTATTAATGCAAGGCCTTATAATATGTTCTTTGTGAGTCGAGCTGCTTGTTGTAATTATAAGTTAATTACCTCCACCAAGACGGGTCATATAACTGGTTCTGCTTGTATGTTTGTTTGTTTGTCTGTTAGTGGAATTACGCAAAGTGTAATGGGTGGATTTTTATTATATATATATATTTTTTTTTTTTTAAACCAAAGGTGAGCCTCTTGACTAGTAATATGTAATTATATAGTGAGAATGATCTTGATGCAGGATATTTCTTGTAACTTAATATTGCAGTGTTAAGCATGAGGGTGAAACTAATAATGCCTCTCCCTCTATAGGCCTTCAAAACATTCAAGGTAATGATTCATGGTCAACCTTAGCGGAGGTTTGCCGTCTCAGAACGCTCTTGTTGCAATTCTAAAGTGGGTATTACAGTGTTGGTAAATCTGGAGCAACTGATTCCACCAAACTAGTCCAGGCACCAGCAGGTCACCATTATTTTTGTTTATCTGCTCCTGTTTCCTGGCATACTTTGGAGGAATCAAGTTGCTCTAATGCAATAACGCCCCTTCATAGACTGTGAACTTTAGTAGCGCCTCCATCCGACAAAATTAATAATAATAATAATAATAATAATAATAATAATAATAATAATAATAATAATAATAATAATCAGCTGGGTTGAGTCCAAAATATACTGTACACCATCAGCTGTCGTCACCCATCGTCTAAAAGTTCATTCAATCTGTTTACTTCTAACTCTAATTATATGCTCGTCACGGGAAAGCTCTTGGGGGTTCACAGTTTCCCCCTGAGAGCTGCGTAGTGTGTCGTGCGTAGTGTGTAGTGTGTCGTGCATAGTGTGTAGTGTGTCGTGTGTCGCTTTCCCATTATCATCCGTATATCATGTTAGATCCTTCGGCCTTATCAGATGACAACAGGTAAGCTAGTGAGGGTCGTTCAGTGTGATAAGGAGGGGAGGCACTGATAACACATATACAATACACATACGACAAGCATTTCGTTCTGTTTATCGCCCGTTTGGACACCTTATATGCATGCAGCAGCCTCTCAACTGTCTGTCTCTCCTTTTCTTTATTTTTTACTTTCGTGCTTTCTGTTCCATCTCCTTTATCACCTACGAACCCCATACAGCCTCTCAACTGTCTCTCTCTCCTTTTCTTTATTTATTCCTTTGAGCTTCTGTTTCACCTCTCTTTATTTTGGCTATTTACAGTACCTTGGGGTCCCAGCCTCTCAACTGTCTCTCTCAATTTCTTCTTTTTCCTTTCGTGGTTTCTGTTCCACCTCCCTTATCACCTTGTCTCTCGTCCAACAAGTTCTTTCAGGCCAAGGACAGTGTTTTTGTTTATCCCCAATCATTCATATAACTCTCGATGGTTATGTGGTGGTGGTTATGGTGATGGTAATGGAAGTATAGTGGTTGGCGCTGGAAATGGTAGTATAGTGGTGGTTATAGAGGAGTGGTGGTGATGGTGGTAGTGGTGGTGGTAGGAGTTGGGTGGTACTTGTAGGAGATCGATGGAGGTAGGAGTAATGAGGTTGTGTGGTAGTAGGCAGAAGTAGTAAGGTGGTGGTAGTAGTGAAGTGGTGATAGGAGTAATGAAATGGTGGTGGGAGTGGTAGGAGTGGGGTGGTGATTGGAATAATGTGGTGGTGGTAGGAGTAGTGGGGTGGGGGTAATAGTAGTAGTGGAGTGGTGGTAGGAGTCAGGGTTCATATATATATGAACCCTGGTAGGAGTAATGTGGTGGTAGTAGTAGTGGGGTGGGATGTAGGAGTAATGTGGTGGTAGTAGTAGTAGTGGGGTGGTGGTAGGAGTAATCTGGTAGTGGTAGTAGTAGTAGTTGTATTAGTAGGTTAGTGGCAGGACTGGCACTGTGTTGGTAGAAGGGGCGTGTGTACTGAGGAACGGAAGTGCCTCTTGTCCATCTGACAGTGTGCCACACCACACACTTATTAAGCTTCCTCATCCACACCCTGCCACACCACCCTGCTCTTGCTTGCCACCCTGCCACCCTGGGCCTTTGTTTCTTTCCCACCTGCATTGTGTTACACCCAGCCCTTTGCCCTGCATTGTACTACACTCAGCCCTTCGCCACTCAGCTATGACTGATGATCACGAGGTAAAATATTATATCGATAAACCAACTGATTAGGAAATGTGTATACTCATGACTATAGTACTAAAAATCCGTCCACTCACTGGCTGCTAAATGTATACAGAAAGGACCTAGAAGTTTACAATAACGGCGCGATGTAGTTAAATACGTATAAATGATGCCTTCATCCGTTTGAGTGCCAGTAACCTTTATGTCAGCGTTGGGAGCGGTGCTGAGGTGTCTGCCAAGCTGCACGATGCTGACCCCTGACCTCGGGGTCATGGGGGCAAGGCATGCAGAACCCATAAGCAGGGATGCCATGCAGTAAACTTCAACATGGTTTACTCAAAAGTATTATAAAATATCAAGGGTAAAAATATGAACCACATTTCGCTACAAGAAAAACTTGACTATAATACAAACCTTATGCCCACATCCATAGAATTATAAGGTTCATACTCCCTTCTCTCAACAATAATTCATTTCCTGCAACAGATGCTTAACACTTCAAAGGAGCAAACCATCTTGAAGTTGATTGGCATCCCTACCCATAAGTGACTGGTGCGTTGGTGTCGGTACTGATGGGGATGGGAGGAGGAAGAGGGGGGAAGGGGGGGGAGGACTGACTGACGTACTAACAGGATTTCATGATGTAACGGAACTTTCAGAGCAGAAACAACACTCAGTCCTTTTACAATTGTTGCTCCCCAGCTGAATGAAACTGCAAGGAGTTAATTAATGAGAGGGTCGTCGTCTTGTCAATTGTGGTCAAATTAGAGGCTTAAAAACAAATCATCTATTGACATCTTATTGTAGTATTTCTTGTTTCATAGGATAATTTGGAGGAAGCAGTAATAATAAGTGTTCAATTTGTTCATATGATATCGTCGGCTGATGTTTATTTACCATACTTCACGAAACGACTATTAATACTCACTGTACACTATACCTGTGTTGAAGTTATGTAGGGTTTCCTTATCATACTTACGGGTTTGGTGAAGAAACTGAATTTAATCCTATTTGCCCTTAGTTCCTGGTTCACCTTCTTCATGGCGGAGAGTAAAATCGTTTAGTGTTAACCAGGAGTGAAATGCAAAATTACCATGAGAGTTTTATAGGGGTATATTGTTACTGTGGTCATATTGTGGTGGGGCTACTGATTCCTCCAAAGTACACCGGGAAATAGACAACTTCAGCTAAACGAATAAGGAATTTCTTGTGTATATATGTTTGAAAGATTTAAAGACACACACACACACACACACACACACACACACACACACACACACAATTTCAGCAGGTCGTCTCTCCTGTCTAATTATTAACTCTGAGATGCAGAGTACATAATTATGGTGAATGAAGGGTTGTCAGTGAGTCAGTCAGTCAGTCAGTCGCCTCTTGTTGTTGCCCATAAATCCGTATATAAATAGACTAGAATACCTTTTTTCAATATTTCCAACATTTGATAGTAGGTGCGACAAGACTTCTGTTGTTGAATGTACACTGCATGATACTGAAGTCTATATAATACTATTGGGTAACGAGTGTAAAAGTGATTGAGTGATATGTTGAAAGGGTGGCAGTAATACGCAATCTATCAGCATGCGTTAAACAGACCATGCATGTAGCCCATTGACGTAACAGAGGGGCGATAAACTCTAGGCCAAACAGACCATGTATGTAGCCCCTCGAGGTGAACAGAAGGACAATAGTTTTAGTCCATCAAGACAGTATTATTCGGAGCCTCATTCTCTGATACATGTACTATTTGCAAAGGGATACTATGCATGGTTCAGAATTCATCGTGTGTTGTGCATGTGTGTGGCATAATGTATAATACAGTATCGTGCTGTGAGGGTGCCGAAATTTTTGTTATGCCCCGAACTGTACACTCGCGAGCACTAATAAGTATCCAAGTGTGCGTCGAATACCTAGAGACAGTAAAAAAACGCACAAGATCTCTATTGGAATTACACTTCGTTGGTGAATTGGACTGTTCAAAACTTCAACCAAAGCTGTATATACTTATTAGTGCTCGTGACTGTACATACATATCATACATCTCCCCTCATAAGGTTTGTGTGTAACATATAGGAGTCCACAGGGGGTATATTGTATTGGATGCATGTGTGAGAGTGAGAGTCCTGTGGTGGTTAGGCAAGGATCAATTCGTCCGTGGTAAGAGTAGGCTATCAAGGTGAGGCAGTACAGTAGTGACTTGATGGGCCAGGCATACAAGGCAGGAGAGGCACCAGGGCAAGGGATGTGTGTGTGTGTGTGTGTGTGTGTGATGGGCCAGGGCATACAAGGCAGGAGAGGCACCAGGGCAAGGGATGTGTGTGTGTGTGTGTGTGTGATGGGCCAGGCATACAAGGCAGGAGAGGCACCAGGGCAAGAGATGTGTGTGTGTGTGTGTGTGTGTGTGTGATGGGCCAGGCATACAAGGCAGGAGAGGCACCAGGGCAAGGGATGTGTGTGTGTGTGTGTGATGGGCCAGGCATACAAGGCAGGAGAGGCACCAGGGCAAGGGATGTGTGTGTGTGTGTGTGATGGGCCAGGCATACAAGGCAGGAGAGGCACCAGGGCAAGAGATGTGTGTGTGTGTTTGTGTGTGTATGTGTGTGTGTGTGTGATCGCAGTTCATCCCATCGTCAGTAATAACCAGAAGAAGAATGGAAAGAGAGAGAAAGAGTGATAGATAGATAGATAAATAGATAGAAAGAGAGAGACAGACACGCCGCCCTAGGCCTGAAAGACCCTGTAGGACGAAGGTAAAGAGGTGGGAAACAAACACGACAGAAATTAAAGGAGGGACAACTGCATTAATGAAAGGGAGTGGTTAGGGTCGAAGGGGTGCCCAAACCCTTACGGTAATGCCCACATCACCGCATGCCATACAGAGAGAGAGAGAGAGAGAGAGAGAGAGAGAGAGAGAGAGAGAGAAGGTGGAGAGGGAAGACAAGGGTTGACTATTCTGGC
The DNA here is from genome assembly GCA_034508575.1 of Petrolisthes manimaculis. Lineage (NCBI taxonomy): Eukaryota > Metazoa > Arthropoda > Malacostraca > Decapoda > Porcellanidae > Petrolisthes > Petrolisthes manimaculis. Next base: position 120,452 of record JAWZYT010002496.1, on the reverse strand, counting down.
TCTCAGGCGGACCAGTATATTGATAAGTGGCCCCAGTTATGAAAGGAGAGGGCGAAGGGCAGAGTGAGGAAAGAGAAGAGCAATAAGGAGAGAGAGAGAGAGAGAGAGAGAGAGAGAGAGAGAGAGAGAGAGAGAGAGAGAGAGAGAGAGAGAGAGAGAGAGTGAGTGTGTGTGTGTTCAATTAAGCTTCTATAGGTGTTATTAACCTAGACAAAGTTGGTCGTAATAACCAACTATATATTCTCCAACCACTACATGGAAGTCAGAGAAAGAAGGAACAATTAAGAGAGACAACTCGAGAAGGTGAAAGAGAGAAAGATTTGAAGTGAGATATTATGGAGTAAGGCGGGAATAAGATGTGAGTAGGAGTAAAAATTAGAGTATGAACTTTAACGAAGAAGTGTTATAGTGCGATTTGAATAAGATTTTCAGTAAGGTTTTGCAAGGCTTCAGAGGGAGAAATAAAGAAAGCTCCTTTATTTGCTGTCCTTCATTTTTATCAATCTCTCCCTCGTCCTACAGGGTCTTCCAAGCCTAGGGCGGTCTCCTTTATTAGTGCTTAAATCAAGAGATAAAAATTAATACTCTACAATAATACCTCCTTCGAGATTCTTATCAGGTTTGGTCATTGTCAGTGAAAGTGACTTCTACTCGGTTGAATGAACTGCTGCAACTCTAGTCAAAATAATACATACAAAAATACAAGCAAAAACAATTGATAGATGCTTTGAGGGCCTATAACATTAGCCTTAATTAATTTCCCATTCTTATATTCGCTTATTGCTTTATTAATTAGTCAGAGTATAATCTCTCAAAGACGTCCACGGACACTCAAACGAACTAATATATAATTATAAAGTAAAAATTAATGAGCGGCAACCCATGTCTGATTACGAACCTCACAACACACTTTTTACTGTACCGGTAGGCGGGATTTCCAAGAAAAGTTCTGACACTATATTCTTCAACTATATAGGATGCCCTCTTACCAGTTTTACCCAGAGTGTGTGTGAGTCAGAGTGATAGTGCGAAGATGATAATATGTCACTTTCTCTCTCTCTCTCTCTTTCTCTCAGGCTTATATTATTATTAAGTTGTTATTATTATCGGCGAAGTTATCTTGTATATAGTTAGGGTTGTGGACATTTACTGTAGCCTATATAGTTATCGGTTTGTAAGTCTTGCATTTGCTTAACCTGCTCTTGCACTTTTTGAGTAATATGATTTGTTTTCTAGTGCTATTTGAGGGTCTACAACATGATATATATATAAACCTCATATCTCCTTCATGCAGGATTCTTATCGGGCTTAATTATCCTCTTGCAGTGCCAGTTACTTCTCGACTGAATGAACTGCTGCAGCGCTGGTCATAATAGTGTTCAAGAATAGATGTTAATGTAGTGCAGTTTCATTGTTAATTAAGATAGAGAGGGTACCTGTTGTTTAATTGTCTATAATCTACCATTGTTTATCACGGTGGATTATCCCAGCTGACCAAAATTCAAACAACTACTGCGCATGGCCTTTGTTATTACTCCTTAATTTGTTCACTTGTCTCTCTTTTGTTTATTTTCTTGGTGTTTCCTGTCTCTCCTCTCTATATCCTTTTCTTTCGTGTTATGTCCTTTGTGTTTGATGTCCCTCCTCTGTATCTCCGTTTCCCTCGTGTTGCAGGGTCCCACTTTCCTTCCTATTTCCTTTATGCTTAATTGTTGTCATCTCTCCTCTCTATCTTCCTCTTTTCGTATTACATGGTTCCTCTTCTCCTCCTATGTATATTTCCTTCTCGTTTGTTGTCATCTCTCCTCTCTATCTTCCTCTTTTCGTGTAATAGGGTTCCTCTCTTCCACCTATTTCTTCTTGTTTATTGTCTTTCTTCCTCTTTGTCTCCCTCTCCCAGACTGCACACAATGGTTGGGTCTGACCTTCACTCTTCGTCTAGCTGTGGTCCACGTGTAGGAAATATCATGCATAGCGTAGATGATGGCTGTGACGATGACAGCACGGTACGATGACTGTAGACAAGGGTAGGAAACAAGTGGAAGAGTTTGAGCCAGTTACTTCAAGTGACGACGGAAATGTCAATTAATTAAGTTTACTATAAGGACTGAAGGAAAGTATGTGTGAGAGACGTGGGGAAGGAACACTGTACTATACTATACATCATAGTAGCATCATTCTTTACTGTCGCACCCGAAGGACTAGGCATCTCGAACTAAATTAGACATAAGTATGGACCTCTCTAGAATACTCATTATTATTTCACATGTGAAAACATCAAGCGGAATTCTTGCCATTCGTCCACAAGTGGGAAATATATAGTGTCTGCATCTTTCATTAAAAAATTAAAAACTTTATTTTCGACCTTTCTGCACTAAAATAGTATTTACCTTTTGACCTAAAAGACAGTATTATTTTAGGGCCAAGATAGTCAAGTAGTGAAGCTACGTACTGTATAGTGCATTTTTTACAAAACTAAAAAATATATAAATTTTGCTTGAGAAAATGTTTTTTCATTTAAAATTAACTTAAAATTTGATCTCAAGGCCAGAATTGGAGTCAAGAAAGTCGGACTATATTATACTGCATCACATTATAAGCAAAATCTATCTTAAGTGGTACCATAGTATTCTAAAACATGTATAATTACAGTAAATTATTTGTTTTGGGCAATTTTTTGTCATAGGCTAGGTCAAATTTTGCCGATGTTCGAACTTCCTAGTTCGAACTTCGAAGTTCCTAGGTCGATTGAGGTCGCTAGAGCTTAAACAAAAAGACAAATGGATAAACAGACGTGACGCGAGCGGTAAACAAAGTAAGTATATAATTATTGTGTACAAGATCCTGAAGGAGAATATAGGAATGATTTGGACGAGTCTGTAGGAGTGGCAAGGATAGGAAGGAAAAAAGATACGTATAACATGAGTGAGATCCTGTACGTTGTATCAAAAGTAAATAAATGTACAGTCACGAGCACTAATAAGTTAGTATACAGCTATGGTTGAAGCTGTGAAAAGTCCAATATACCAACAAACTAATTCCAATGGAGATCTTTTTGTGTCTTTATTTCACTGTCTCTAGGTATTAAAAGCACACCTGAATACTTATTAGTGCTCGTGACTGAACAGCGTCATCTGAGTGAATCTTATTATTATATACGAATAAAAAATACAGTTTCGCGTCATTTTCGAGGCCGTTTCAGTCTTAATCGTTGCAAAAACAAATATTTCTCACGAGACTATCAATAAATTATATATTGGTGTGGCGTTGTTCGTATACCTCCCCTCCTCTCCCCTCCCTCCTCACAACTCCCTTTGCATTCTTTATACAATGCAAATTAATTCTTTAGTATGTAAATTTTAGTGTTGAATTAAGTGGGTTGGTGTGTTGTGGCTTGGAAATCTGAATGGTATATGGTATGGTAGGCTATAATAATGGTATGGTATAACTAAAGTATGGGTTGGTATGATAATGGTATGGTATTGGGTGTGTGGTTAATTAATACAGTACGAGTAAGTCAGTGTTATGGTATGGTATGGTATGGTATGGTATGATAACTGAGATACCAGTAGTAATTAAACGAAGTGGTATGGACATATTTTCTTCACGTGCTGGTTATAACTGGACCAGGAGATTATACACTACAACCAAGGTCATCTAGAATACGATAAATGACCTTGCTACAACAGGAAGCTCTATCTCATATCATATACCGCCCAACATCATTGCCAGATACATGACTTAATTTGTAAACTGTCCTGTGTGAGGTAAGAGACGTGCATAGGGTGTGGTGAAGGCTACCGTGTCTGCTGGTAATAATGTTATAATGGTGATAGAGAGATAAATGGTGTGGTGAGCTACTGGGAACCAACCACACTGCACCACTTCTCTCTTTCTCTCTCTCTCTCTCTCTCTCTCTCTCTCTCTCTCAGGAATGTAAGCAAATGTACAATAGGCTTCAAAAGTCCTGCTGTCATCACATCTGCCAAGTCATGAAGTACAGTAGAGAAACATAAGTTTCACTGACTTGTAAACTGAAAAACCGGAGAAGTTTATATAATTATGTACCCTCTGGATATTGTAATTCCGTATGATAATTAATTGCTGAATGTGTGTGTTCGAATGTGTGTGTTATCTTTTAAGAAGCGCTGAGGGAGAAGACTCTACTTTTGCCGCAGACTGTACGTGTCATGTACCCACTTATTACACCACCATGTCCACGCGGTAACCTGCCAAACACAACCTTACTACGCTATAAGAGGGTCCAGCTACCTGAGGGTCTCGTGACTGACGTAGAGTTTAGGATTGTCTCATATTTTTGTATCGCTTAGCATACATGCATGTAAGGCCAGGATCATTATGTTATTTCTTTTCGCTACAATATAATTATATTATATGCAATACAGTCACGAGCCATAATAAATATCCAGGTGTTGTTTGAAGTTTCGAATCTTCTGACACACCAGTGAATCAACTACAACGATCAACCTGGAGCTCGTTTAATACTCCACCATGCTATTAGAAGCAGACTTGTATACTTATTATGTATCACGAGTGTACATGCAGTTCCTGTCTGAGAGGTTTGACACCTTCAACTGTGACTGACATGTGTACGAACGCGACCAATTCATATTTTATTTCTATTCATGTTAAAAGTATTTCATTTATATCCATTTTTTATTTTATCTTAGAAATTTCGATTGACTCTTAAGCAGCCTATATTTGTAATAATTTGCGTGGGCTAACACGTACCAAACTATTTATGTCCCAGAAAGTACGTACAGTACTTTATTGTCTAGATATCGTAGAGAGTATTGCTTGGTAAAGGAGGGTACTACTTTCAGGGTTTGTGCGCCCCTTCGGAACCTATCCAATCCTTTTCTTCTCTACAGTTGGTTAGCACAGTGTTCTTTTTTTTCTACTTTACTTCATAACTCATTGTCCAGGTAGTTTATAATTATATATTTATCCACATCTAGTAATATTTTGCTTTTGTATGTAGCCTACTTACTGTATTTGGTTATTCACGAACAATGCAACCATACAAATTCAAGTTTTTTTTTAATTATATTTCAGTTATGAATCTCACATGACTATTCCAGTTTAGGTTTTGGAGACAGCACCAAAGATAATTATCAGTGCTTGCTTATCATTCACCTTGGCGGCTGGGGACACAGGTCTGGGTGCAGCATGTTCCCCCTCACTGAGCTTTGGACACCTTCTACTGCTGGGATACATTCAAGCAGGCACCCTCCCTTCCTACCATGCACTGACATCACTCATTTCACACTATAATGCAATTTACTTGACAGCACTCTATAAATCTATCCTAAATCACTAATGGCTACACTATATCACACCATACTATTAGATCACACAGTACATCATGTACCTAATTTGCATGCACTCAAATATTATAGTGTATTTTCCACGCATGCATCAACGTCAACAGAACCACTGGTCGGAACTTACACACCCTCACTCAGCATATATACAGTGAAGGACTCCATACCTGACCTCATTACATGTACACAGTTTTCACGTACATACGTCGCTACCTTCAACGCTTTCACTTTACAGTCTGAAGTACTCACGGACCGGTCGAGACTGTGGAAGTACTATAGTCTAAAGTCTTTATAAAATCTTGTACATGTTAATAGTTACTAATTTGTAGTGAGCGTCCTTGCAGAACCATACACTGCGAGTCATGCATCAAGGTGAACTATATTGCCCTCTTCTCATACCTCCATCGCACAATATTGTTGACATGTTAAAAAAAAAAACTTCCACACACTGACAACGCCAACTAATGCAAAAAAATCAACAGCCTGGAAAGTTTACAAAATAGTTCATGTAATATCTTCACAAGAGAATTCAATCGTAGTCAGGCTCATGGTCACACGACTGTGTAATATCTAACCAAGCCTTTTTTTGTACAAGAAAGAACTATTAGGATTCGAGGACATGTTTTATTGATTCGGTATTAAATTAAAGGTAAGACAATAATTAGGTAAGGAGAAGGCATTTGCCGTAACCGGTTTGGCGCTGTGCTATAAGTATACATATAAGATTTTGAGTCTGTCACTGTCTGTGAGGGGATTCAATAGGGTACGTAGGCTACAGCATCATCATGATTACCACAGTTATCTTCTCTAAATATTACCTGTGGTACTCACATCAATTTCCAACCTTGCAACCTTGGATAAAGCTGAATTCATTTGCAGTTGCTCTTGCCAGGATTTGAACCGATGTCGTAACTGTGGGGGAATCCCGACAAGAAGGGAATTAATGGTAGAAATGTATACCACCGAACGATCGAGACCCTATACCAATTGCAAGATCAAGGGATTCCCTTGCCCTTGTCCTATACATTTTAGATAGCTCACTTATTAATTTAGGTTACAGGAGGGCGCTATCGAACCCAGTTCAGTCGTTCGGGAGCCCAAAACACCAACCAATGAACCAACCCGTTTCTCACTTTCCCTTCTGATTACAGCAGAAAGTTTCTGTCGAATATTATTAGCAACGCCATTATCAGATAGAATTAAAATAACAATAAGTTTTCAGAATGGTTCTCCGTGTTCAACTGAAGCCAGCTTATCACATCCTCATAATATATTATTATATTCGTATTATATATGTTTTTCCTGAACCATCTCAATTACTCATGTAGGCTACGCTATAGTAACGTAATCTCTGAAAATAATGACTCACTCAATGAAACCCAGCAGCCGTTATTTGAAATATCTTATTAGGACATTTTATAGGATAGCGATGCACATTTCAGTTGCCTATATATACTTAATTCAATTTATTTTAATTAAGTGACACTGTCAAAAATAAAGATTTAATAAAAGCTCTTTATATAAGTTAATAAATAAATACATCTTTAGCTTAATGATCCCTGGGTTGGCATGACGTCACTGGTCACTGACAAAACAGTAAACATGGCGGTGGCACAGGTGGGTTGATCCTTGTCGTCCTATTATACTTTCATTTAGCGTGTCCAGGATATCTAAAAACGTCCAGGAATGTGTATAAGTGTGGCTAATTAACTTATATGTGATTCCTTGAACACCAAGGCAGGAGAAATATGGAAGGAAGGTGGATAATAACGAGTGATTATAGGTAGTTTGGGTAGTTCAGTGACAATAGTGAAATTTATGTATGTTATGTCAAAATTGCACGATTTTGTTCGAAATATGAGAATCAGGGGTGAATATTTAAGAGTGGTATAGAGAAAATGAGTTATTTGCTAGTAAGGATTTGAGTAGTACCTGCTGGGATGTTTCTTTTTAATCGTAACAGTAAGATGTGTTAGAGTAATAATTTCGTTAAAGATTACCTTAAGGTGGAAGTACAGTGTTGTTAAATCTGGAGCAACTGATTTTCCAAACTATTCCAATCAACAGACCACCATTATTTATGCTAATCTGGTCTTGTTGCCTTGCATAGTATAAAGCAATTAGTAGTCCTCTAATTCAACAACACGAATATCCTTAAGTAAGGGACCCTGTGATTATGTATGAAAATTGGAGGCTTCTGAGTCCTCCTGACTATACCATGAAACAAGCTCCTTCCTTATAGATGATGTTTCGCGGCATTAATAAGAGGTAAATGAGCCCTTCGTTTACTGACGTGATACACACCACCTATAGGGTTAGGAACTTGTTTCCTGGTATAGTTAGGAAAAGGAGGGATCAGAAGCCTTCAATTTTCATACATGATCACAGGTCCGTAATGTGCATCTCTATCCATTCTCTCATTCTCTCCCTCTTTACTCTTCCTTTGTCTTTCACTTTCCTTGTTTCTTTATTTTCCATCCTTCTCTTTTTATTAGTAAACAAATACCATAAATGAGAGATAACAGAGCATCTGAAATTTGGCATGGCGAACTCCAGCTGATTAGGCTATATGGGATTTCTCTTTATGATCAACAAAACTGACTTAAATTAATCATTATTTAGTAAAGGGGAGGTGGCCGAGTGGTTAGTGTTCTGGACTCAGCTGAGAGCCTGAGATTATTTGCACTTCTGATTTGAGTTTCAGGCACTAACTATAAGGCCAGGGAACATCATAAAACACCCTCACTGGTACCATAACAGCTGCAATATTTGGCAATAACCTTCACTTCCCTCCCTTTGTGGCTGGGTACCAGTTTGGAAGTAGTGACGTGTGTGTGTGAGTAACAGTTGACCTGGGCCATGGTAATGGGCTTGATGAAGCCTATGTGCAGTGTCGGAACATATAAAAAAAAAATCTTATTTTGCTCTTTCCCTACCCCTGCAAATTTGGGGAGACTTGTGGGATTTAGGGTGGGAGTTTATGCCAAACCAAGCATTTCCTAATCAGTTGAGGTCAGTAATTTAGATCACAGCAAACAAACAGGATATTTTTAGGATCATGCTTCATCATGTTCTGTACCAAAAGATTCAGTTTAAAAGAAATTGTCAAACTTATGTTTTTCATGCGCAGTACTGTCATGAAGGATTTAGTTATCACTTGTATTGGTATTCAATAAAACGTGTTATTAATTTACCCCTGTATTGGTCTTGTCTGTTGTGGATGCACTTTTCTACTGAACCTCCCTTTATCTCTTATTTTACAAGATTATGATACTTTGAGCATTGTGTTAGGATCCTGTTAGTGAAGACCAAAGAATACTGTGGTCCTGGTTAGGTTAGGCAAGACTTGGCTCAGGTTTTTCAGTATATTCTATAACATTTACGGCTGTTCATCAATTTAAAATGAAAGTTGAACACCGGTGTGCATACCGTAGTTGTACCATACTATAATTGTAAGGCCTCTTTCATAATAATATAGTATATAGATTTTCTCAGTTGCTTGGTTTAGTGATATGTGGGATTAACCAATATGAGTGTTACGGTACTAGATTTATTGATGCTAACTCTTAGCTATGCTAAGACAGCATACAATTACAGGTGTTGATGTAATAGCTGCAGGGCATTTTATTGAGTTGAGTATATGAATCAGATAGTAGACCACATACAATAATGAAATTATTATTTTCTTTCTAGGTACGAGTATTGTATGACTTTGATGCACAGCCAGGGTCAGGTGAGCTCAGTGTTAAGGAAGGCGAGGTTTTGATTGTGTCACGCCAAGATGTTGGGGAAGGCTGGTGGGAGGGTACCAATTCTACTGGACAAGCAGGTCTCTTTCCTGCTGCTTATGTGGAGGTTAGTAATTTCCATAGTCTGGTATGAGAGCATTTGATGTATTAAGTTCGTTACTTTTTTTTTATAAGGAAAAAAATGGTTTGTAATAAAGGTGACACTACGCTCCTGAGCAATCTATATGCTATAGAAATTTATTATAGAATCAGTAGAAATATCTGTTGTTACTATAGTTGGATATTTTGTGAGAAACTATAATGTAAATGAAAATATTTCAGAATGATTTGCTGTATAAATAGCAGATGGTGCTATTAAACTGATGTCAGCATTAAGACTTCATAGTATTTAAAGATGTCAATATTTTTTTCTTCCACAGAAATAATTTAACACCAAGAGTATTAGAATAATTTATGCCTGTTGAAACATAACTTGTTTAGATGTCAATTAAGATAAAGATTAGTAAGAGGAGTGTAGCATATGCTACATTATCTGTGTTGCTGCAACTACAATAGAACTAAGCATGTGGCAAAGAATATTATGTAATTTTAACACTTCTAGGAAGTAACTTCAGCTCCACCTCCAATGCCGCCACCACCACTACCCACTGAGTATGCCAACTTTGGTGGAGAAGACTGGGCCAGTTCAGATACAAGCAATTATAATGCTTCACAGGCTAACACCACTACAACCCCTTCATACAATGAAAATGCTCAAAAGCGGCCAGTATCTCAGCAGGTCAGGAACACCGAATAATAACTTACTTATTACTGTATTACTGAATGTTAAATATTCATTGTTTTCAAATACTGTACACATTTTCACTATTGCAGATCTTTTATGTACACCTCCATCACTGTAATCAGGGTTTAGTATCACATCTATATATCTGTAGTGTTAATGCCTAACTCAGCCACAGGAGTGCCCCAACATGAGATGGGCCAAGTCAGAAACCACATTTAGCAAGAGTTATTCTGCAAGGTCTGTTACCCAACTACAAAGGTGTCATGGGTGATAGTCTCAGTGAACAAAGTTTATTCATGAAAGTTAAGCATTCTAAAATAGACTCTAGGTATTTGCCTCGAACAGTGATAGAAACCCTTAAAGCCCATACTAATAACACCATGATATAGAGACAACCTTACCTAATTTTTAACTTTATCTCTGTTGTATGCAAGTCTTACAGTACTGTATATAATTTTTTTCCATTTATTGATGATTTTTATAAAGTGATCTTTTTATAAACAGGTATATCGTAATTAAACTCTTTTGTTGGTTTACTTTCTTGCAATAATTCATTTTATGTTACCATGATATACAGACATTGGCTTTTATTTATGTAGTAACTTACCAATTCATGATAAATTCACTGCTGTGTAATTAAAGCCATGCTGATATAGTACAATATACAATATTTGTATTTTGATATTCAGATAAGTTACGACAATGACGACTGGGATGATGAGTGGGATGATGATGATTCCGAGCCTGGTGGGACCAACTACCTTAACGGTGCAGGCAACTTTGGTCTCTCTGGTGCCAACCGGTCAGCTAAGCCCTCAGGCAACAGTGTTAGTGATGTCAGCAATGCAGGTTTGTTTTTGTTGTTCTATTGATTTCTGGATGTGCATTGTGGTTTATGGCAGCATGATTGCCAGCACACACTATTTTTGTTATGTCATACCTAGTTATTCTGTACATTACTTATTTATACAGTTTGTGTGACATATATACTTTATATGTTATTACTGTCTGTTCATATGAATGTATTATGTAGTGTATTACATTTGCTGGCCCAAATAGTTTATTGTTTATTTGTTCCAGAGAAATATTAATCATATGTTCATTGAGAATTGCTTGTGGCATTTATTAGATGTAATGCCTTGTTAATGCTGTTGTAAGTCATTTGTCATAAATTAAAACTATTTGTGTAGGCAAATGAGTGTTTCAAGATTACGGTACTGGTTTGTTTACTGTTCAGTAACTGGAAAGCATGGCATTTAGGCATGGTTAAGGTTTGTTACCAAGTACTGACTGTTTTAGAACTATAAGTGAATGATTAGCTAATTTCTTGTCAGTACAGTACAGTCATCTGAATTTTTCTTTGACAATAACTATTTACTAATACTCTGCACTGTTTCCTGGTAGTGTGATAAAGTTGTCTTTTCTCAAATTTTGTATACAAGTTTCTTGGTTAAGATTATATTTTTCATTCACATTTGAACATTTTAACCAAGGATAGGTAGTGGAGAGGATAGGACCGTACACCAACATGTGGATGTTAGATATGGCCCTTGGAATGGATGAGTAGGTGAAGCATAATTACAATGAGGTGGCTTCGATTAAAGGAGAACAGTGTATAAGCACAATTGTCATTATTTGCTCCCATAAATTTTCTCAAGCTATGTACAGTATTTATGAATTATTAAAAGGCAGGAGCAGTAAAAGATACCACTTAACATAACAATTCTACACATCCACATGGTGGTAGGGTGGCATACGAAGTTAAGAATGCACAAGATAGGAATATGTATAGTACCTAGCCTGAGAAATCGAACTTTTCAAGATGCAGCACATAACTAGGCATACTGTACCTTTAAATGGAGTTTACTATATTCAGTTTTGTCTCTTAAACTTAATTTGTGCATTCATTTTCATGGCTATAGTGGTTAAATATAGGAGGAGAAATGAAAATTTCACTCCACTTGCTTATTTTTCAGAAAAAAAGTTTCCATCTGAAACTAATGAATGTTTATAATGCAAAGTAACGTCTTGACTTTTGTTACTTTACTGGGTGTGGTGTACCACTATGAAACTTGGTAACTTGGAGGATAGTCCCCTGGTAGGACCACTATTTCAGTGTCTTGATTTACATTATTATGAAATAAGTGGATAGATATTTCCATATTTAGGCAGAATAGATTAATGAAGGCAGATTTACTGTACAGTTGACTTTTTTATTGATATATCATGGATTTAACTTGTATGGTCACTTTTTTTAGTGTATTTTACAATTTTTAATAATCTTCCTGTTTGGTATGCGGAACTTTTGAAAACAATTTTGAATTACTGTTCTGTACATAGTACTGTAATGCAATTTTATATTTTGTTAATCTTTATCAATAATTTTCAGATATCCATCAATTATTTATGTTTAGATAGGTTATTTTTTTAATAAGGTAATAAATATGATGGCCTAGCAATTCAAGATGGAAGTACGTCTTAGCCTTCCCATTTCTCATACTCTTCTTAACTATTATTGGATCAAAGAGTGTACTGTACCTTGGTTAAGTAATGTCTAACACTTATTTTATTCCTTTTAATGAATAAATAATTTTAGTTTCATCATAGATATCTAATAGAAATTATATTAGCATACCATTATACTGCATAAAAATACAGTATTGTACTGTATTTTATTAGATAAACTAACCTGATTTCTGTTGATTATATGTTGTAGAAAGTTTTTCTTAGAAGGTAGGGACCTGTAGCTTAGAAACTAATGTGACTGGTTCAATTAATTACTGTTACTAAATACTGTTTGTAGAATTAAAAACTACTTCCAGAGAGCAGTAGCTTAGTGTTGCTTTGTTGCCTGGTGTTGTGAAGCTTGGGCTAGTCAGTGTTGTTGTGATAATTAGTTGAAAGTTGATCTGTGATGATTGTGGTATATTTGTTTGGTGGGCTGGTGGTATACAGGTCGTGACGGGAGAGGAACAGTAAGGAAGAGCTTCAACCGCTTCTCCAACATAGCAAAGAGTGGGGTTGAAGACTTTCTGGTTGGTGAGTAATTGCGCCTCTGATGTATTTTACATCCGCTGACCATCTGTTATAAATTGTCTTCTACTTTTGCCACAAATGCCATCCTATGTTGATAACCTGGGTTCCCAGGTTCCTGCATATAATTCCATGTTGCTTTATGATAATAGAATGGTTATTTACAATTTGATTATCAGCTAATTTTTATATACATAAACTGCATTCAGGGCCATAGATCTCAGAGCAGCAAATCCTCAATAACAATAATGTGAACAAAATTGTAACATTACTTTTCCTCGGTGGTGATAAGTGTTAACTTGTATTAACAATATAGTTCACTTTAATGGCTGCAGGCCAATGAAGAACAGCCTCAGATTGCTGGAGAGATGAGTGTCATGTCTCCTATAGAGAACCTCAACATTTTTCCCTGGGTATTTGTAGTAGTACTATTAGAACCATAAGTCATGTTGTACAGCCTGTATAATGATATATCATGTTCATGAAAAATATTTCACCATCACAATTTCATTCTTTTCAAGGTAGCTGTCACCTTCAGCTGACAACACACAGATGTGTTTGTAATTATATATATACTGGTATATAAACAGTATTCTTGTAAAAATTATTCATCAATTATATTATAGACTTCATAAGATTTGTAGAATTTCCAAAATGTTTCTGAATTATGTGCAACAAACAATTACTAATATCATTATGGGAAATTCAATGTGAAGTACTGTATGTCATCTGCACACAAAATCTGAAAAAAGCTCCAAGTTTGGTATAACTCACAACATTATCCCAACCAGCTGCATTGCCTTGGCATACACTGTAAATAGAAGACATTGGATGGCAACCTGATTACCTGAACCCTTGTTGCTTGGCGGAAGTAGAAGACACCAAATGTGATCTTTTCACTTGTGCTTATTTCATTCAGTGTGTTGTAAATTATTTGGCATGGGTATATAAATTTTCCTTTTAAAATGGAGTTTTATATTGCTTTTACAATTTATAATCTTTTATGTGTTGTAAGCATTAATATGATAAAGTTAATCATGATTGTCAATAAAAATAATTATAATTAATGCCTTTCAGGGGCAGGTAAAGCATCAGTAGATGAAAAAGATAAAGTATATGTGGAAGATTATGGACAAGGGCCCATGTGGAGACAAAATCAACACGAATTCACTTGTGCTATATCATCGCCCAAGAAAGAGTCAAAATTCCATGGCATGAAAAGCTTTATTGCTTACAGCTTGCTCCCCTCAGTAAGTATTTTTAGTGTTTGCATGCTTTGTATATTGTAAATGTGTGATTTAAATTTGTTTTGTCAATATTGTACTAGTATAATTGAAGCATAATTTATTTATGTTTTTGTAATATTAATCCTTTCGCATAAATGATGGAGCATTCAGCTACAGTACTTCTAATGACAATAATGGTGTTGTAATGAGAAATGTATTGATAGAATGGCAGGGATCAAACAACACTGTATAATCATCTGAACAGAACTTTATAATTGTAGCTGTGAATATTACATTAGTATTTTTACATGTCTAACTGGGTGCATACAGTTGCATATTCTGAAGTAGCTAGTTAGGGTAAGCAGCCCATCTTGGGAGATACTATACAGTACTGCTACCATGGTGTGGGGGGACTCAAATATTGCCTGTACTTCTCCTCCTAGATTTTGGATTATTGGTTACATTTCCTTCTGTCTCCTATTTTTAATGTAGTAGTCCAGCCCCAGCTGTACCAGCTGTACCTCATCTCAGCAATGCCTATTTTCACATCTCTGCATATTTCTCATGAGTCAGATTTCCTGGTGGTGAGCCTGCCTTGGGGCCACCACCTCGTTTCCTTAGGCTGGGTAAAAGCTCGACTCATTTTTTGATTGAGTAGTGGCCTTTGCAGTTAAAATTAACTTTCCTTGTGTATTATGTTGTAGCCATGCCATGATGAGGGAGTGAGACAGTAACACAGTGGATTATTTGTTGGATGTGTATCAACACCATTTAAATTTTTTTTTTTTTTTTTTAAATTACCAACAATCGTATTTCACAAATGCTCAATTTCAATACTGTAAATGTTTTTCTTCAAATATTCTTCTCCTAATGGTCAATTTTTTCTTGTAGGATTACATATCAAGGTATTGCACTACAGTACTGTATACTAAGTATGTGAAGCAAATTGTACCAGGAATATTTGGCAAATTGAGTAAATCCACACACAGTATGCTAGTGGGAAGAAAAGCATTTTTATTCTTGGTAAGGGACATGGTGTGTGGAATAGGTATTGTTGAGGATTTAGTTTGCTGTAAATAATTCTAACTGAATTTATTTCCTTTTGCAGTTTGCTTCTCAACCTGTATCTAGGAGATATAAACATTTTGACTGGATACAGGGTCGTCTAAGCGAAAAGTTTCCCCTTATACCAATTCCACCTCTTCCAGAGAAGCAAATATCAGGTTTGTATTTCTTCTGGTAGTTTTACATATTGGTAGATAAAGTTGTGGTGACATGTAATTATTCTTCTTTCTTGTCCGTTGTATCTAAGTGTCTCCTTTATGCCCAGCAAGGTATAATGGGATGTGAGGGCATGAAGTGAATGGAGAGAGAGAAGTCCAATGCGATGGCATGCCAATAGTATGAGTAAAAGGTACAGCTAAAAAGTCATAAACGACTACGGTACCATACCATTCAAAGGTATAGTTTAAATAGAGGGTAAAAGAAAAGTAAGAGAAGAAAAAGCAAGACAATAACAAGAAAGCAGAATCAGAGTAGAGGAGGATGAATATTTATTACCACAATTGTATTGTATCCAATATATTGCCTCCATTTACAAGAATTTTGATATAAAAAAGTTGTCACTGCCGCGGCCTGAGTATTATCGGCCGGGACAAAGACAATATGCGTCCCGGATGACACGAGGCAACAGCTGCCCAGTCGGTGGAGTACTAACCATACACAGCTTACTCATGTTAAAATTAACGTAGGGGTGGTTCCAAAACTTTTATGCAGACTGAACATCAAAACCCCGTTTCCCATTTTCCAAGGAGTGAGGGCACCCCATACTATTAAACACATTATTGAAGACCACACTCGCCAACAACACAACATACACTCTCTGTGGGCACTGTGGGAAAGCTCGGTTCAGGCCATGGCCTTCCTCAGGAGCTTGGGTCTGCTCGGCCTGACAGCTTGAGGAACTTCAACAACAACAACAGTACAGTACAGCCAAAATAAAAGATTCCATTACATTGGTCCTTTCATACTTTCAGATGATTAATGGATCTTAAAACTGAGATATTGTTGAATATACTGCATATATCAAGGCAGTAATATAATTATACACAATACACAGTTGCTTTTTCTTTCCAATATTTAAATATCTGGTAGCAATATTTTGGAAGCATGGAAGGGGAGCTCAGAAAAAGAGAGAGAGCCGAGCTCGGTAGACAGGTCATATGATCCTTGTGGAGAATCGTGAAGGGTAGAAGTACTGTATCAGGATGGAAGTGATTTATATAAACAAAATGTTCGGTTTAATTTTTTTTATGTAGTACCCTTTACAACATTTATTGAAGAAAGTTTTCATACTTTTGCTCTTTACCCAGGGAGATTTGAGGATGACCTGATTGAGTACCGTATGACGATGCTTCAGTCATGGGTTGACCGTATCTGCCGCCACCCAGTCATAGCTCAGTGTGAGGTCTTCCATCACTTTGTAACCTGCCCCAATGATGAGAAACTTTGGAAAGCTGGGAAGCGTAAGGCTGAGAGTGACAAGCTGGTTGGAGCAAATTTCTACCTAGCCATTGAACGACCAGACACAGCACTTGATGTTCTACAGACGTTAGTGCAAATTCTGTGGTATTTCAGTAAAGATTAGTTACTTTATAAAAAGTAATCCTGGCTCAGGTGTTATACTGTAGAGCTGTTAGGTATTAAAATTTTGATGATGGGGTTATTATAAACTTGTATTTTTTTTACATTACTATATTCAATTAATTTATATTTGCAAGCTGATGATTTAGAGACACTTTCCAGTTCCACACATTTGCTGTATTATGTTGCAGAAAGGCAATATAGTAAAGTTTTTCTTTCACTTTCAGATCACACCAAATCTACACTAATCAGATATAATCTTAAACTGGGAGAGGGAAGCACAAGACAATAACTGATAACACAGTATTTGTGGGCCTGGATTACAAAGAGTGTTCCATCCATTTGGTCGGGAGTGTACAATATGAACATTGTTATTATCATCATACCCCATATCCCTATTGAGAAAATACTTAAAGTGTACATTGAAAGACAGAATGGCAAGTTATAATATAAATCAACATATTCACTCTACCTTTCAAATCCTCAGTTCCCCTTCCAAGTACACACATTAATAATTGTCACTTCATTAACTCTTGGTGAAAAGAGCTGTTGGCTGGGTTGCCAGCCTTAACCTACAATGCTTGCAGAATTTTACACAATTTATTTTTGTCCTACCCAGGCTCCAGTCCTCATCTTTCTTATGTACTCACTAACCACACTGCCTTCTAGGCTTTCCCTCTCTCCTTAACTTTGTAATATTTGTATATCCAACTCTTTATTCCTAACCTAAATATCTGTTATATAGTAGTGCCTTATCAAAATTTCAATGCATTTACCATAATACTGCATAGTGTTGGTGCTTAATTAACTCATAATAATGAGTAGTTTACACTCCAACCATATTTCAAGTTTGGAGATAAAGCTATATTTTTCTCTTTCAAGTTTTTTTCATGGTTTGAAAATTTGAAAGATATATCAATTTTTTTGTGTGTACTAAATTGCAGAGAGGCCAAACTTGATGGATACAGCAGATACTTCTCCACCTTGGATGACTCGGTGAAGCTTATGCAGAGCACTTGCATTGATCAAACCAAAAAACACCAGACGGCATTCAAACGAGAGTACAACAAGATTTCTCACTCGTTCTCCAAGCTT
Organism: Petrolisthes manimaculis; assembly: GCA_034508575.1. Lineage (NCBI taxonomy): Eukaryota > Metazoa > Arthropoda > Malacostraca > Decapoda > Porcellanidae > Petrolisthes > Petrolisthes manimaculis. The sequence goes on along the minus strand of JAWZYT010002496.1, from coordinate 102,577 downwards.
AGCAGAGCTTTTGACACAGATCCTTCAAACTGTAAGTGATGTATAATGAAAATATTAGTTATTGTTTCTGACCCCCCCCCCCCATGTTCAATATATATATATATATATTTATAGTACAGTATTACAATTTTCTCTACCCATTTATATTTGTTGTATTTCTCAAAACATACTTATTTGGGAAGTGGTTATGTATGTGTAGCTTATGTATAACACCTTCGGTCTCATTTTTATACCTATCGTCAACAGCATTTCCAAATTTTCAGGTGCACCAGATCTGACTGAAGCCATCCATCATGTGAGTGAGGCATACTCAGACATTGGTACAATATTTGAAGAAGAGCCCAAGCATGATTGGGAACCTCTCTGTCACCTTCTATTTGAATACAGAGGCCTCATCGATGGCTTCCCTAATGTCATATCTGCAGCTAAGGTTTGGATTACAGTATTGATATTTGTTCAATTGAGGTTTGGAGCCAGGGTATTACACAAGGTAGTCTATATTGGGCTATCTTTCAGTAATGTAACTTCTGTGTAACCAACAATCACTGAAAAAATGCACTGTATTGAGTGAGTCATTTATTGAAAAGAATTTTCATGCTTAACATTTTTCATTGATTTTACAAAACCAATGAGTGTTTGTCCTTATTCTTAATGTAATAGACTGACTAGACTGTAGAATTATATTTCAATAATAAAATTTATATAAGTTTAGTATAATGCTGAAGGACTTATTGAAGTAAATGCTAGTAGAAAAGAAAAGTGATAAATATAGTTGTTTCCTAACTGATATCTAGAAATCTCCAGTTATCTTCATACCATACAATTATTAAATTTAAGAACACATATGGGGCAGCCTTGCATGGCATTCTTTTTCTATACAGGGAAAGTGATATTTATTTCTATTATGTGTCCTCCAAATTTTTGGCATTGCTCAGAATGTCTCGTTTTTTTTATGGCCCATTCAAAGGGGCCAACTTCCTCCTAACCCCAAATGAGGCCAGTGTACACACCCAGGGGATAATTTTTTTCCCATTTAGAATTCCAAATTTAGAAAGCTGAAAAAATTGTAACACACTACTTTGGTGTAGTTTTATTAATGATATTCCTCGAGCTGTCTGGCCGAGTAGTCCCAAAGACCCAAGGCCATATAGGTGTAATATAATAAGGTGATCTAAGCAACTCCATAAATATTGATGGGGGTGATATTAGTAGTAGTAGCAGTGGTAGAATTGATAAGGGATGGCAGGGTCCAGGCCCAAGGAAAAGAGAAAAAAGGAAAACTGCTTATTATAGACATGCAAATGATAATAAAGTGAGTAATTTAGATATCTTCCTTCCTATTTAATCAATAGGGTGCTATAGTCAAGCGACGACAAGTGGAGAAGGAGGCCAATGAGGGGCGGCTAGATTATGACCAAGTACCTCCAGTGGTCCGCCGCTCAGACACCATTGCATATGCTCTGCATGCTGAGGTGGCACACTTCCATGCAGAACGCACCAGGGACTTCAAGAAGGCCATGGTATCCTTCCTCACAGAGCAAATTAGCTTTTACCAGAAGGTAAGATAACTTGTCTTCATAGTAACAAAATGCAGAGATAAACTATGTAGACATTTTCATCATCATTACGCTATAGATAAATAGATAGATAGATAAATTACGCTCTTTCCCATTTTTCAAGGGATGGGGCTCTCCAGGACCATGGATGGAAATATGAAATTAGAACATACAATATATGCAACTTAATGATGCATATATAGAAATGGAATCATATTTGACAGTAATAGATATTGAGAAAAATTAACTTTTATTCCATACTCCTCCCAGATTGTGCCCATCTTGCCTCCAATTTTTATATGAAAAAAGGTTATCATTGCATGTGATATCTATACAGTATTTCAAAAGTGTTATACATCCCAAGGGTTGTTTTGTGGTTCCAGCGGTTGGGTGTCAAACTGTATGGAGACCACACGTTCATGGTCATTGGCAGGGTTACACTAAGGGGTAATGGGTTGGTGGGTAAGTGATACGAGAGATCCTGTTGTGTGATTCCATTCACAACAAGGGAGGTTATGGGTTTGTTGGCTTGGGGTACATGACTGTGAGCCAGTTGTCCCCTCTGCTGTTGCCTTTAATGAAACACATCTGTGTGAGATGGAGATGACCAGTCAGGTGGGTGTGCAGTTGAGTATTTGAAGGAGAGTATTGTAAGTGGAGGAGGCAGAGGAGGGCTTGATCATGGATAAAGGGAGTATCTGAACAGGGGTGAAGACATTTCTACTGTATCTATCTCCTTGGTAGGGGAAAGTTTCTGAAGGAAGATAGTTCTGTCTTTTATTTTCTAGTGTGTTTCTCAGGTCCTGAAGCCCTTTATCTAACAGAAAGAGTGAAATAGGGTTATTAGAGTATTGATGATACTGTAGTGTAATTATAAATAAATGATAATGATACTGTAATATTGTTATAAAAATGATGTTTTATATTTTTCAGATAACAGATAAACTACGACAGAGCTTAGAAAACTTCAATGATGTTCCTTCATAGGTCTGAACACTACCATTAATCAAACAGGTAAAAGATTTTTGTTTTGTGAGAATTTTAATCTAGTTCCTGTGGGAGTGACTAGAATTACTGGTCATTTGAAATAAAATAAAGTATATTCTGCACATACCTTTATTCTTAAATTAAGATATTGAGACATAATATAATATGTAGTTAGATTTATTATATATACGGATATTTAAGAATCATATGGTAATTTTAGTAATTATAGTTGAAAAACGAAAAAGGTGCTCAAAAGTATATTGTACTGAATAACTGAATATTATTTATGACATTTTATAAAGGAAATTATTCAAAAACTATATTAAAGACTAAGCTTTGTACAGTACTTAGAAGTCAATTGGCAATATAGGTAAGGCTGTTAGTAAATACCAAATTGTCTTTTACTTTGGACAAGATAACTTTTTGGACTACTTACGTACTGAGTGGAAGAGCAGTCTGGTTAGGATTAAAGGCAGCAATATTTAGTGTCCTGAACTGAGCCAGTCACATTTACCATACATACAGACCTTTCTATATTTTCCTTCAAAGTAGACATACAGGCAGTAGTATTGTGTGATTCACCTTGCATGTATTTTGAGCAGTTCAATTAAAATACAAATGAAAAAATATTTCATAATTACTTCTATAGAACTATTGCAGATTATAGTAATTCAGTAGTACCAAGTCAACCTAATGTACTATAGTCTTTTCATATGTCTTTTGATATACTATTATTAATAGGAATTATATGACATTTTGTGGAAACTATAAAGCAAACTGCTTCAGTACATTATAGTAATGGATAATTTAAAAAATTACTTGTGTATTGATCTATATGAAAGCAATATTTTCTCTTATTTATAGTTATGGTTATTGAAAACAAATAGAGGAGACTTGTTTGTTTGTTGTTTTCATGATCTTCATAACAACTTTAATATTTTTCAGAGTACTGTACAATACTGTATTTTAGTTTAAAAACAGAGCTAGATAAAGCTCGATCACTGTTAAGCCACAGTGACATCAGGAAGTTAACTTACTAATATACAGCAGAATTCCAATGTTATGGTACTGTACTATAAAGTAGACAATTTTCCTAGTATTATCATTCAAAGCTTTGGTTGTTGATTAGAAAACTTCTAAAAATTCATTATTATATAAAAAAAATTAATCTTCCATTACACTGACAGTTGTTAAAGAACATTCCAGCCTGGACAGAAAGAAGTTAGTTCATTCTAGCATGATTGGATGTTATTGGATATTCTGAGTGCTATGAAGTATACAGCATAGATATGGATTATCAGGACTAGTTTCCATTATTTGAATGTGAATTTTTCTACAACAAAAAATATATGTCTTGTATACAGGTATTGACAATGTCGGGATTTAGTATATTGTGCCGTGAAGTTCATGTTATTATTATTATTATTATTATTTTTTTTTTTCTAAATTTTGACTGCATTATTACTCGTAAGAATATTGTGGATTGAAAAGAAGACACGTAATATTGCTATTTGGAAAATAATTCCGTCCTCTTTCGATATTATGTGTGATGTTATGGATGGTGAGATAAAGACTACTTCACTGTTTGTAGTACAGTAAATAATAGAGTTGCTTATGATGATGTACCCAGACTTCACTGCACCAATGTATTGAAGGAAGAGGGCATTAAACCAAAGACATGTATGATAGTTATTTCTGACTGGACATACAGTAACAGGACCAGTGTGTGAGCTGTTTCTGACCGGAACTGTAGAAGTAGAGTAACAGGATCAGGAAGTAGGTTGCAAATGTGGAAAGGCTGACTGAACAAGTTAAAATGGAGGCTGCTTTTGTAGTTCAGATGAAAGCTCTATATGAATAAGCGGTAGGAAGAAGCTTTGTCTCTGTCTTAGCTCTATCAACTACATTAACCAGTTTTACTGGTATTTGACATTTAATCATTGCATATATATAATATTTCTTGGCATTGCCAGTAACTTCATGATGTCAAACTTAAGGAACACATTGTCTTTGTAACTAGGATCATGGTTTTATCAACTAATGGAGTAGAGTGCCTTAAAATTCCTTTAACAAGCTCACATATGCTAGGAACATCTTGTAATAGTTAGTGATTACTGTAGCTTTATGCAGATTTATTCCAGGAAGTACATATGCAGTGCAGGTATACCATCCCATCCATAATTGTGTTATACCTTTTTATCAACAGTTGTAGATGGCTAGTGTATAAACTGTGTTAATTTGTGCAACCCTTGAGGTTTTTTCTTTCCGACCCATGGTCACTCTTGATGACGAGCCATTAACAGAGCATCATTATTTTATGGACACTATTATGTACAGTAACTAGAAAGAGAGATACTTTTAGTTAGTTTTATACATTATCATATACATATTCCATCATATAAAGGATAATTAAACTATTATAGTATACAGATATTTGTAATTCACTTAATGCATGGTATATGATTTAAGATACTTCTATGTCAAACTATAATATGTTGTATTAATGGTATTCTAGTTGTGGCAGTAGTGTGTTGTACTGGATGTTTTATTATTTTAGCATATTCACGATTCTGTTGTATAATCTTGAAAAATGCTGTTTTTGGTGTCATGATTATTGGTGGAGTATTGACTGGGCAAGGCATGGCAGTTACAGATTCAGTACTTCTGTTTTGTTGTATTGCAAGATATAGGCTATAGAAATATTAGCAGCATGGTGTGGCTGCATATGAGGAACCCAGATACCTTGTTAGTTTACATTGCAAGCACCTGCATGAGGGACGCTGCTTCACTCCTCAACACACTTTAGCAAAGTAGGTTCTTAGAGTGGTGTTTACTGTCAATATTGTGTGAAGGAAAGGAAGATTCTTATGTACATGGGAAGTGGGTGGAAGAGCAGCTTTTTATCACTTCATGTTCCTCGTAACAGCTAGCATTTGTGTGCAAAACAGTGTCCACAACTTGTTTGTGACTACTTCCTACACAAAATTTCATTCATCATTTTTCTTTGAGTCGTACATTTGAGAATGCTTTCTTTTTATTATCTGAGAATCAATTAGCACTTTATGACTGGTCCCTTATTTAATGGTTCCTATAAAGATCTATGTGACGATACACAATTTTAATGCTGTTTTCATTACTATAGTCCTGGGAAAGAGTCTGCTCAAATGTATGGAGGACCACATTGACAAAAGAAATATTTTGTGAAAAATATACCTTTTTCTGTTAAGTAAAATCACTCATATGGCTTGTTACACAAAAAAAAAATATATTATCTTTTCCATATAGGCTACTGTATACAGGAAAAAAGGAGGAGTACTGAGTGGCTATAATACTTAAAGCTTTAGTGAGATATATTCAGATATATAATGGAGCCCACCACAGAAGTGATAATTGCAATGTCTTTTATTTAATGTCAGTAATCCCTGAGATTAAGAATTGTTTTGGGATGTTGAGCAAGTTCATTATTGTACTGGTAGTCTGCTGCTGAAAGTGATAAGATGTAAGTTTTTGGTGATGGATGCATCAATACAGTATTATGATTCTCAAATGTTATGTTTGAAAACAAAAATAATCATTGTCCTATGCATATTGTGCCAGAAATGGTACTGTTATCATTGCAATAATGTAAGTCCTCATAAGAACTATTGGAGTCATAATCCTGCATGGTATTTGTGGTGAAGGCCTTATCCACAGACACCCAAGAAACAGAATCTTTCATTGTTCCACTGGCAGCAGCTCTAGTCCCTACCCTGTGACAATATGACTGTGTCCATGATTTTGTGATAGAACACTGCTTGGCAATAAAACAAAACAATAGTTAAGGTAACTAAACTAATTACTTTTGACAGTATGAGTCATTCCTTTACAAAATACTTCTTTGCAGTCATTTTGTTTGAACTAGTTAAAGAAATAGACCTGAAACCCCATACTGTATAATTATGAACATTATTGTCGCTCAAAAAGCATTTATGCGCTGTTTCTTAGAAATAATGACACAATATGTGAAACATTTGAATATGGTTTCAGCAAAATCAGAGTTTATTCACTTTTGCAACATTGGATTTACCACAATAAATTGTTTTTTTCTGCTGTACTAGCTCTCAAATATTATTCAATACCCCATGTTCTGATACTCTTCGCAATGTAACGATCACTGTTTCAGATGGCAGGAATATGTGGTTTGCCATGAAGTAGCATGCTGTAATTGTGCTGAAATATATTTATGGCCTGTACGCCCATTAGAGTGTCATACTATCTGTAAGAGAGAGCTTATCACTGATGCAGCACTTGAAATGGAATATGTGATTACTGCTGGGAGACCATTCAAGTCATTGCCATTGTTTATTCCCACAAACTTTCAGATTATCTGTATAGACTTGAGTGCCTGTCTATCACAAATAATAAACTTTACTCTTTAGCCTTCTGTGGCTCCTTGGCAGTTCCCTTCTCATCACAATAAGCGCTGGGAAACTACCATAGTCCGCCTGTGCTTGGCTACACAAGGATCACCAGTGGCTTCTTGATGGAGAGGGGTGTTATCCCATTCTGCCATCGCTGCCAGGTTCCGGTCATGGTCCAGCATCTTTTGGTAGATTTTCCCTGGTTTCATGCCCCTCCTCACCTAGCCATTTCATTCTTCTTCTCCCTCAGCCTTAGTGAATTAAAAATCACAAGTGTTCTCCCTCAAACAGCTTATACACATTGTGTCTCAGAACTGTCTATTGCCAAGATTTAACATTTTCTTGTAGTGTGGCCACCTCCTCATTCTCTTTCAGTGGCTCTCCCACATTTTCCATGTCTGATTTAGTGCCAAATATCCCTCCTGGGCTTGGTGCTAGATATTATTGAATTAATTAATTTGCAGATAACCTTTGTTTAGAAAATGCAAACATGGTTGAAAATAACCTTGTTTGCTGAATGTTATACAGGAATAGAATAATACAGTGCCAGTAAATTTCATTTGTTAGCCAGGATTACTTATTTTATCTTACTGTGACTGGATGGGAAATGCATCCATACCATTTCTAAGTATTTTTTTAGCTGCTGCATAATCGTAGGTTGTAAGTATGTTATGAACCTTTTCCTGACATGTAATTTAATTGATTTTTCAGAGTGATATTTCCACTATTTTGGATATTATATATATATATACACTGTACTGTATACATATATATGAAGTGTAGCTATGCAGTGATAGAGTTAAATCAGGATTCTTATGGGAGTGTGATAATTAATATTTTCACTTTGACAGCAGGGAAAGGGTGGATTTAAGTAGACAATTCAAATATTCAAGTTCCTCAAATAATGCCACACCACCTAGTGCTTCCGTGCTTCTATAAAAAGTTTTTTAAGGACCCAGAGCATTTTGACATACGACTGTTAATAGAAAAGTATGCTATGTTCCCAGTTATAGTATTACTGTATTACTTTTTTTTTGTCTGTGTACAAGTGCTTGTCTGTCCAATTGCTTGATGGTCTGATGACATGTCTATTTATAGGTTGCAGTACTTTGTTATTTTCATTAGAATTTATTCCAAACCATGTTTTGGGTTCTGTAACAAGTTTACCTACCATCATTCATCCTGTCTAGCAATTTTGTGCAAGAGGTATACAGGTAAAATTAAATCATTGCATGGTACCTGTAAAATTTAGTCAGTGATGTAGCAGTATTGTATAGCCATTGTTCCCACTTAGATGTGTATAATGTATGATAATATGTATGTACAGTAGTTGTACAGTGTACAATATGGTATGTTTTAAAGGTGGTATATGTAGAGTTCTCGCAAACACACACACTGAAGAAGATTCCAGTACGGTACACATATACCATATGTATTTAGGTAACTTTGAGTGACCCACTGACTGTCGGGAGAGGAACAACAACTGCTTATGTTCAGCTCGACTGTAGCACATCCTTCATTCTCATCATTCATTCATATTGGTTGATGCCTTGTTTATCACAGTGTTATTATGAAACTAAGAGAAAGAAATACACTTTTTTTTAGCAATTTGATTTCCTGATTATTTTCCATTTAGCTAGAGAGATTACAGTACCTGCAAGTTTTAAAGATTTGTGTTGATGAATCTACTGTTACACCATCTACATGATCTGGTATTACTGATTGGAAAAGATGGTGAAATTGAATGTAGTATGGTAAGTTTCCTCCTCAGTTTGTTGTTATTTTGTACAGTGCAGCACTTCCATGTTGTCTTGGTCATGAGTACAGTATGTAATTAATATTGTTTTATAGGATTACCAGAGACAGACGAGTTTTCAAAGTGTTGTTATGCTGAATGATTACGAGTCTGATTTAAATATATTTATTATATCTGCTCGGTGAAAGTTTATCACCAACATGAAGGGAAATACACTACGTACATACTGGTAAATAAAGAGGGTTGAATGAATGTTTTGTAAACTTTAGGACAGTGATTATTTATTTTTCTTTGTTTCATGACATAGTGTCAAGCTATATGGCATACTTCCAGGTTATTTACCTGTCACATATCCATTGCTTTTGATTTATCAAAACAATTTTTTATGCTTGGATGTCAAGAGTGCTTTTCCAATGAATTATCACCTGATGATAATCAGAGAAAATGAAAAAGTCAACAGCCATGAATTAAATTATGGATGAATTAAATTAAGCCTTTTCATGAATATTTTGTTGGTTTGTTGCTCAGCTTAAGATATTGCGCAAAGCAGTACAAAAGTTGGCAGCTGCCCACAGACAATGGTTATAAGGAGGATGAGTTATTGTCTGATAATCTTATACCTGTAGCATCTGCTGTACGATTATTAATTATTTGACATTATTTTGATATGTTTTCAGTGCTGTTAATTTTCTATTTTAATGGGCTCAAGCAACACTGATATGCAAATTTTGTAGATATTGAGTTTCCATGAATATAAATCTGAAGTGAAGCTTTACATGTTAGTGAATGTTTAGAAGTCTTGCAAATGCCTGTTGACTGTCCCTTGTGAATACTGTATATGTAATAAAGTTTGTCATAATATTTTGTTTATTTTAGTTTCTTTATCCTTTAATTTGTAACAGGTTGTATATTGTACTTTAGAGTACCATCATTCTCATATTCCGTTTTCACTGCCCAACTCAGTAATTATGTCCACGTCGAAGTCCAAGTTTTATTTAGACAAATTAAAACATTATCTCCTTCCAATGATTTCTATCTTGTATAGAAAACGGCTGTGAAAGTTTGATCCCCGGTGGCATGTCTCCCATCTCATTTTACCCCTAATTGAACCTAACTTAACCAAGGTTGGAGTCGTCCCCAGTGACTCTCTTCCTTAGACTGGCCAGACGACAGAGCCCCCAGTCCCAGTTCCCAGTCAGTCAGTGTTACCAAATTTCCCATTTAATTTTATGCTTTAGCAGAATTTCGCCCACATTTTTTTTCAGAATTGATCTCTTAGCATATTCCTGCTATGTCTGGAACTCTGGAATAAACTTAGCATATTTCTTACTTGCAAACTCAGTTTACATTATTTACAATTTTTGGTTTAATCAACATTAAAAAATCAAAATTACTCGACATTAAAAATATATATATATATTGTCCCATGTAGGCTAATATCGCGCCCATGGATTGTACGCATTTACATGTGGAAGTAACTTTTTGGGTATTACTGAATTTGGTTTTTGGCTAGGATCGCGCAGTGTTACCACATCCGGCTAGGTCCCGGGAATTTTCCCCAGTCACTTTATGATAAGTTTACGCCGGTTATATCTCAGTAGTTTGCCCAGGTTAGGTTCCGGTAGTCTGCTGTGGTCTAGGTTAGGTTAGACTAATTGTTTCCAATTTATGTTCGATTACGGGGTTAATTAAAGAGCTTTCTTGGTACACACCATTCAAACTCTCTGAAACCCATTGTCAGATTACTCCTTGGATCATTTAACCTGTATTGTTCATCACTATGTCTGAGTTCCATTGAAGTAACAGTAATATGTCTGTTGCAAATATCACTGCCAATGAATATTACATATAGCACATTTTTGGCGTAGTTACCATATTTTCACAGCAAGTCTAGCATAATTTCACCCTGACTACTTGGTAACACTATTTCCAACATGACATCCATATGATGACTGTGTGACTGACAGTCTGTCAGGCTGTCAGCCGCAGGTTAGGAAAAATGGAGGAGTCGGCAGGAGACCATGTGACTATTCAGTACCCGCCGGGATGTCAGGAATTAAGTGAACATCTTGAGTCACTACAACTCATTCGTAGACTTAAAAAACTACGTCGAACCTTTCAGTCAATGGATCAAGATGGCGAGACATATCAGGTATTGTATAATTAAAATAATACAGGTAGCTTCATTCCTACCTTCATAAATTTAAATGTTATAACACAATTTAAATTTAGAAATGAAAGACATACGGTTTCATACAGTAAATTACATAATGTACTGATATAGGTGTATACACTGTATTGTTAGAATAGATATAAACTGGTTCAGAATGTAACTAGGATGGTTGTAGGCTGTAGCCGCTGTTTACCCTGGGCTTATATCCTCAGAGATACGTACCAGAAATTGTGGTTACGTATTTCATTCCCTGTCCAGGAATAACCATAGACTTTGACGTTCCCCTCACATTCTATACTAGGAATAACATGCCATTTTTTTTACTATTGATGTAGGTCATGCATCTCTCATGTTTTTTATTATGTCTTCAGGATTACATACCACTGTCCATGTACATAGCTGAAGACTACTTTTTGTACTACCCAAGCCGGGATGTCCAGCTACTCGTAGCATGCTGCATTGCTGAAGTATTGAGAATTTATGCTCCAGATGCTCCATATAAGGACCCTGCCCAGATCAAGGTGTGTTCAGTCAGTCTTGTTAAAATGAGAGCCTGGGAGTGGAGGGATGTGAAAAATAGATAGATTGAAATTCTGTTATCTACTGTATGATGATGAAGGAAGGGCATAAGAGTGGTCATTATTATTGCTTACTTACTTAGGCTACTTAGGTGGTAGAATTCTAGGTTTCATTCCACAGCTGGAGCTATGCTCCACGGGACCTCCCTCGAAGATATCTTCTCACATATTTGTAAATCTAGCCATACTAAACCCTATATGCTGTTTAATATTACATATTCTGGTAATTATGAGGTCACACAATTGACAGTTGGCTATGTTTTCTATCAACACTACCTCATAAATTTCTAACTAGTGTTATCAAGTAATCAGTAACATACAATTTCAATGTCTTTACCTGGTGGGTGAGAACCAGCTACTACCACTTCAAAATCCCTTCCCAATATTTTTCCCTCATCTCATATCCATGATGTTGTTGTTGTTAATGTTCTCCCTGGGTAGAATGGGCTTCGGCCCCACAGACCCCTGGTACACTCTGGTCACAGTGAAAAAACAAATTAAAATAGAGGGGCTGGTCCTATATGCTTGGGCTACCAAAGCACATCCCAGGGTAATGGGACCAGAGCTTACTGGACCAGGGAGTCAGGGGGCCTTTGACTGCCAGGGAGATTGGGGGGAAGGTCTTTGATTCCACAGCCAGTGCTGTGGGCCCAAGTCCACGTTAACACGAGCTACAGGTGGGGCCGCACATTCCATGAGACCAGTCTTGAAGGGACCATAAAGGGGAGGGAGTTTACACTACTGCATGCAAAGGGATAATGCATCCCCTGTGTGCTGATGGTCCACACAGCAGTGAAAATAAAAGAGAGAAAAAAAAAAAGGAGCCTCCAGTTGCAGTACTGTACACCTCTCAAGGAATTTTAATCCATGTGGGCAAATCTCGTCATAATCTCCATGTGATCCAACCATCTCCATCGTCTCACTCTCAGCTCAGTATTGACACTTCCTTTAGTCACCCAATATTGAGAAGCGTAATGAGTGATGTAAAAATACTGTACTTGTTGGCAATGTTTAAGTACCATATATTGTACTGTACTACAGTACTTGTAATACACATTGTCAATAGAAGCTGAAAAGTTTTCAGGGATTCATGTAATCCAGGACCCATACAATACTAAGTCTGATTTGATGTAACACTACAAATTTTCACAGCTGATAATATGATATATAGGTCTACTGTAGTACCCAGTCATTTGCAAGGGAATGATACTAACAATTATTGCATACTCACAACTGCAGAAAACAAGCTATTTGATGGATAATTCTCTGGATAACTATGATTGTTGATTTATTGCAGAAAATATTGTCCATGCTTTGCTGCTATTTTTGTTGATATTAATATATTTCAGGATCCCTTGATATTTTCAATCCTTTCTTCCTGCACAGACTGTCTTTATGTTCATGATTAAACAATTAAGAGGACTGAAGGACCCAAATGACCCCACCTTCAAGCACTACTTTTACTTGCTTGAAAAGCTTACTTATGCCCAGTCATTCAACTTGTGTTTTGAGTTAGAGGACTGCCAGGAGATATTTTATAAACTCTTCAAGCTCATGTTCAACGTTGTCAAGTAAGTTGAGGTACAATATCTTTGTTTTAAAACATTGCCACTGTATATGGGTGCTATAAGTTTAAAATGCTAAAGCATGTTGAGTATCTTTTTATTAAATTACAAGCACTGGGCTTCGCCCACCACAGCTGGGCCGTGGGTGCTTTTGCCTGCGGCGCTGCTCGTTACGCTCGCCCCCCCCCCCACTCGCGGCTCGCCTCGCTCGTCGCTCCACCCACCCCCACCCCCCAATCAGATGTCACACCAGGTAGTGAAGAAGTACTACACATGAAATGAAACATTTTAAAGATACATTGACACTCGCCCCTCCACCCGCCCCCACCCCCCACTCAGATGTTACACCCGGTAGTTTAGATGTATGTATGGTGAGTGCCACATTTTATCCCGGAATTGCACTTTTTGAGATTGTTTTGAGATTTTTTGAAAGTTTGGAAAGGTTGCAATTTTTAAGATACACATATTGATTGATTGATTGATTGATATCATAAGTACTGTACTTCCAAAATTATAGTTGGCAGTACAGTTGTGGTAAATAGTCATTGACCAGGTAGTGAAGGATAGCCTTGAATAGCACAGGAGCACTTGAAATTTCGAGTAGTTGAAAACTGTCATCAGACAGTTGACTGAAGCAGTGAATCCAGGTGTACCCAGTTTGAAACAGCTGGCCACGCCTTTATTTCCATCATAGATTGCCTCCAAGGACTATCTGCTGCTACTGTACCCTGTCTGTGATCTGAATTTACTAATTTATTGTTTTTACCATTAGTGGTAAGGTAAAGTCATATGTGCTGGAGATCCTGTGTACTCTCATCAATGAAAATGATGAAGTATCCGAAGACATCTTGGATATAATTTTGTCAAATTTGTTGGAGCCTGCCAAGTCCCAGAGACCAATGACTTATGCCTTGGCCAAGGAGCTAATTGTGATATGCTCCAACTCCTTGGAACCTTACATTCAAAAGGTGAGTTACAGTTGTAGGCTATAGGTACAGTGGACTCTCCAATAACGCGGTAGTTACGTTCCTGGAGACGTCGCGTTATTAAAAAACGCGTTATTTAAACTTAATTTCCGCATAGGAAACAATGGTAATAGTGGGGGTTGCGTTCCTGGACAATGCAAAAGTCTACCTTTTGGGGATTTTGTTACTCTAATGTATGAATAGTAGAGTCAAACTAAAGTATGTAGTTGGTGACTCAAACAACAAAAACCCACATTCTCGTTTTATTTATATTTGTAAAGTAACGGTACACTTTCCTTCACATTTAACACTCGTCACTCCAGTCTCCCTCCCCACCCCTCTCTCCCTTCCCATCCCGCTCTCCCTCCCCACCCCTCTCTCCCTCCCCACCCCGCTCTCCCTCCCCACCCCTCTCTCCCTCCCCACCCCTCTCTCCCTCCCCACCCCGCTCTCCCTCCCCACCCCGCTCTCCCTCCCCATCCCGCTCTCCCTCCCCATCCCGCTCTCCCTCCCTACCCTGCTCTCCCTCCTCACTCTGTGTTTCCTCCACATCCCGCTCTCCTTCCTCACTCCGCTCTCCCTCCAGACCCCACTCTCCCTCCACACCCCACTCTCCCTCCACACCTCCTCGCTCTCCTTCCACACTCGTGTTACCTTCCTCTGACACCACATCTGTCTTCCTTTTAAAGAATTTATCAAGTCGTGTCTGTTTGGTCAGAGAGCGGGCCTGAGCAGCTCACCCTGCTTCCCGCCAAAAGTAGTGTGGGTAAGCGGGTGAGCGTGGCCGCGTTAAATCGAACAAATAATGTTATTTAATCATATCCCCCCTATATATTATACCGCGTTGAATCAAAAACGCGTTACTCAAAACCGCGTTATTGGAGAGTCCACTGTAGGTACTAGGCCTATACTGAATAGTAAAGTTAATGAAGGTATGTAGGTTGATATGCTGTGGAAGGGAGAAAGGGAATTTGAAATGGCATAGGAATGGGATGTATATGACATACTATTCTTATAATTATAGTATGAAGTAATAAACAGAATATATTACAGGTACAGTTGGTCTTTTCTTTCTTTAATGAGAACAACCAGGGCCCGCCCAGTAGACTATAGCCAAATTGTTCTTTCTTTCCTTGTATTATTGATTTAAGTGTGCTGTATTTATAAAAGGGTTTAAGTATATTATGAAAACCATATAAAAACAATGTGAACATCAGTTAACTGATTTAAAAAAAAAAAAATCTAATGTGATTACAGCTCTTCAATCCTGTACTGACATATGGTTGTCAGGAAATGACACTTGAGCTCACCATCTTCCAAAATGTTTATAAGGTCATTTATGAATTGCACCAGATCTGCCCATCAATCTTATTATTCATTCTACCTCAGGTAAGAATAATAGGAATAGCTCCTATACCCAGAGTGACTTAATAAAAAGTTTTTCTTGCTTGTCATGCCACCTCTAATATTGGTTTGCCTTTGCTCTCTTACATGACTATGCTAAGGCAGCCCAACTTTATGCCTCTACACCCTTGATGGAGGTAATGGTTGACTTGGATATTACATTTGCCTCAAGGGGTTAATTGGGTACAATTCATGGGAAACTATTTTATTCTTTCCATCAGAACTTCTCTACTATTAACTAACACAATGTTATTATATAAGATATTGTATATCATTGTTATACTGCAGTATTAAATCATAATATTTTTACTATAGTATAAGTGTTCCTTGTAAAGTATACGGTAATACAGATATGGGTCTTTATTATCACTGGTTAAACAGACAATTGCATGTTACAGTTGGATCATATACTGAAGAATGCAGATGAAGAAGAACGCTATGGTGCCGTGTCGCTGCTTGCTCGTATGTTCTCAGAGGATTTCACCTTTGCCCTCTCCAACAAGCTACTCTGGATTGCCTTCCTGTCGAGGTGAAAAGGATTTTTTATATTTTATTTATTCATTCTATATAAACCCCCAAATAATTGAGAATTTGGTGGATAAATAAACTCTTGACTAATATTAGCATACAGTACTGTAGTTGAATTGGGAATAATGGGAGTTAGTGGATAGACAATCTCAATTTTATGGGTAAAATTTATTACAGTATTACCTCTCATATTCATGCTCCTTTAATCATTGTACAGTAAGATCTCGCATCTAACGAATAATAGGTGCCAAAAAAGGTGCGTTAGATACGAATTCGTTAGATGCGAATACATAAACATATGGGGAAAATTATAATCGGTACCAAAAATACAACTGAAACTCAATTTTCTTTCTTAATTAACATTATTGGCTTGTATTTACGGCATACAGTAATTAAAAATATACAAGAAATGTGTAAAATAATCAAGAAACATGTAAAAAAGTCCGTTAATCCGACCACGGATACTCCGAAAACCCCAATAGTCCAAATTTTTTAAAGTGGTAATAAAAATGTCAATTTTGGTGGCCGAGAGGCCTATGCGGGATTTTCCGGGTGTATCGTGATCGTCACATATGCCTACATGATTCGCGTACAGCTGGGCCATCCACTCTCCCAGCTATTAGGCGTACCTATGCGCAAATTAATATTAAGTTGAAGTGATTTTTCAAAGAAAATTACCAAAATTAATTAATACAAACTAAGGAATGTTTGTGCACGAATGAAAATTCAATGAGTTTTAGTGATGACTGAAATTTCCTCCCCACTGTCACTCACGCTGGCTCGATACACTCGTCATAAGCCTAACCCCTTTATAGTGAACTACTTTTCAATACGGGCATTTTTCATACTTTTAACACATATCCCGGTACAGACATTTGATATGGTGAAAAGTGCAAGTGATTGTATGAGAAAATTACAAAGAATAATTAATATGAACTAAGGAAATGTGATTGTATGAGTAGAAACTCATGAATTATTGGTGTTAACTGAACTTGTCAACTCATCACGCACTACACACGCTATTCGGCCTAACCTTTTAGAATGAACAACCTTTAAAACCATTCATTTTCCATACTTTGGGCTCGTGTTTAGAATTATTATTAGTCATTAGCTGTATTCGGTGGCAAAAATTCAACTTGAACTGATGGGTGACGACCAACTAGGTAACGTGGCCGATATCCAACAGCACAAGAGACGTAATCCACCACCACAAAGAATAACATCACCACTACGCGCCTGACCATAAGGGTGATAACACTAGGACTGAGGCGGCAAGCGTCTCCGAGGCGTGTAGGCGGGAGCAGTGTTGCCAGGTGCAGGGAAATTTCTCTGTTTTAGGGAGGGAGGGAGGCAGTCGGGAGTGGCTGTTTGTTCGGGATTTTTCGCTGTTCATTTAGGATTTTTTCGTTAGATTTGAAACTATACTCGTTAGATGAGAATATAGGTAGATGTCCAAAACGTCGTTAGATACGAATTCGTTAGATTGAAACACGTTAGATGCGAGATCTTACTGTAGATGACTGTTTGTACGGTATATTATCAAATTATTTACATTTATATTTTTGGAATACTATATGCCACTGAGTTACTACAAAGTTGTTTGCTGATAAGTATCTCAACTCTTTGCCGTTTCTGTACAGTATCTGAAAAAGTATGGTAGTTTTTTATGTACAGTACCTCAACCTCGGGACCGTAAGCTGTCAGTAGCCCGTGACTCTTGTGAGGCCCTGAGATAATTTAGTGTCGCATTAGATGAGATCAGGAGAAAGCAGCTACACAGTCACTCATAGTGTCTTGGTTATAAGTTGATGACGATGCAGTCCGTCGCTGTATCCACTCTGCCACCACCTCTCCCATAATGCATGACACCTATGAACACCTTTTTGTTGATTTGTGAGGTAGTATATAGCTCAGATCACAGATTTGATCCATGATGTGATGAGTAGCTGTAGAAAAATAACTTTGATTATGATATGTCCTTGTTATGTCCACAGGTTCAATGACATCAGTATCAGAATACGCACCAAGTGTGTCAAGTATTCAAAGCATTTCCTCCTTGCCCATCCACTACTTCATAAACACATCACAGATGCTTTTAAAATGAGACAATATGACTCTGAAGAGATTGTCAGGTAGGGCAGCAAACTCTGAATTGATGAATAATGGGAATTTATGTTTTTTGGTAGTTATTCCTGCTTTTGTACCTGTTATATTGGGTATTTTGTACCCATCTGTGTCCTATATGCTTTCAGCTTGTATATATTTTCCGTCTGTTATCACTGTCTAATGGTCTAGGAATCATTATAGAATTTAAGAAATACAGTACAGTAAATTTGATCTTCCTAAAGGTATGAAGTTGTCATGGCTATTGTGTCTGCAGCCAAAGAGGACTTCTCTATTCTGTCTGAAAGTAAAGATCTTCTGAACTTTGTTACAGACAGAACTCTGGATACAAAGGTAAGTAAGTGAACCTGACTTGCTTTACTCATACCTTTAGTATTGCCCTCAACTGTTTAAGTATTTAGTACTAATCATGCTAATTCCTACTGGGGTGGCCACTAACATCACTCCTAAATCACTGCCTTGATTAGCCAAACGCATTATTCAAAGTCTACAAAGCAAGGTACAGTAATTATATCAGGGATGACCTAGATGTTTTTTTCATCTTTGACACTACATAGTGAGGTAACTGCACATATTTGACATTTGGGATTCATGCATATATAATATGGTGTGTAAATTGAAGGTTTTTAAATCTGTAAGAAAAACTTTGAAATAAGAAATATTTAATTTTTGTACAGTACCATCTTTTACTGTTCTTGGGGACGGCAGGCTGGGAAAAGTAACCCAAAGGAGAAAGGTAACAGGTGCAGTGAAGACACTGGTTAGAAGTACTGTAGAGGGTTAACTACAGTGACTGCATGAAGGAGTGTTAGTACCCACACTGGTATAATTATAGTTGTGAGCCTTGGAGTGGCATGAATATGAAATATTGAGGGTAAAAGCAGGTGAGCAATACTGAAATCTGCAAGAGGTAATGTGGTGTGAGCAAATAACTGGATCAGAGAGTGGAAGAAAATGTTTTGATGTGGTATGGGCATGTAGAAAGAATATAGATATTACAAGAATGGTGAAAAATCTATATGAGAGTGATTTTGAGGGGTGGAGAAAAAGAGCTGAGAATTTTGTGGTCTTGAAGTAGATGCTAGTGTGCCCTGTCATTCTTTATTATTTTTCATCTTTCTACCCCTCCCAGTAGAACCCCCCACCCCTTGAAAAAAGGGAAATTATTACATTTTTTTAGGGACATTTTAAGTTATTGGTAATTGTTCACAGTTCAAGATACGGAAACAAGCCATGTGTGGTTTGGCCATGATCTACAAGAAGTACTTCAATAGTCAAGATATTCCAGCAGTCATACGTCGTGCAGTTGAGGGGATCAAGGACAAGATTCTCCATGGTTACTATTTGACAAATATGGATGACAAGTGAGACTTATGACAAGCATTATATTGGAGGTCTAGCCTTGTGAATGCTGGAAATAGATGAGCACTCTGTCATTGATTTTAAGGATTTTATTAAATTAAGTTTCCATGTATGATAATATAACAGATGAACTATCGTGGAAAAAAATATCTTTCACTCTGGGACGGGTGACCCCTATACTGTACTGTAGTTATCTCACTATTATTTTCATGTACAGTACTCTTATGATGTTATTGCTTAAATTTGTGTGTTAATGTTTACTGGAAAGTAGAAGCTGCTTCTTAATATGGAAGAAAAACATACAGCTCACTATTAAAGAGAAATAGTCACATGTTTACTAAAGTCACTATAATTTATGGAAAGAAGATTTTGTCCACAATAGAACATCATAGCATTAAAAACTTAGAGTATGCATGAAGATCACAGACATTGTCATTAAAATAATTTTCCTATTACTAAAGACATAATTTTCTTCAGATTTTTGGTGGAGAGGTTGCTAAACAAGTACCTAGTCCCCTACCAGCTGTCTCCTGAGGATCGCATGAAAAAACTATTCTACCTCTTTGCCACAATCGATGACAAAGCCACCAATGCCTTCATTGAGCTTCAGAAGCATCAACTAGTTTTGAGGAAGATTGTAGCTGAGTTGATTGAGCTTCACCACCAGCCACAGAATGAAGAACGGGACCAAGAGATTGCATATAGCCTTAGCGAACTTACCAAATACCTTCCGGATCCACTTAATATTCATGAGTTCCTGAGAAAGTTTTCAAAGCATCTACACACTGACTCCCAACTGCTTACTTTAATGGAAACAATTGTCAATCCAGATGTGTCGTGCAAAGACAGTGTTGATGCTGTGGTAAGAACTGTACAGTATTCAAGGAAAGTCATACAGTGCATATTTCACTAGAAGTTCATAATATCTCATTGGTAGCTCTTGTGCCAATCGTTCTTACAAATTTGTTGGGCTTTGGTGAGGAGTTTGTAAAGAAGGTGTATGATAGTGAAGTTGTGGGACCTGGTGTGAGAGACTGACCACCGGTTAGATGGCAGAACAAAGTGGAAGAGAATGCGAGAGAGAAGTGTGAGGGAGGGAGGGGGGATGGAGCAAGTGAGGAGAGAGTGTTGGAACAGGGACAACGGAAGAATCTTCTGCTGTGGCCACCCCCTTGGAGGGAGTTCCCGGAGAGAGCGAGGCATCGGAGCTATAGATAGATTGATGAGGAGCACATACTAATTACAATACAGTGCTCCCTCGTTAATGACAGTTTCGATTATCGATGGATTTACTCTACCGTACTCTTGTGACTAAAAATAATTTTAAACATGAGTTTCCAAAAGTATGGAAAATGTATATTTTGAATGGTGGTTCATTCTAAAGGGGTAGACCTAGAAGCACGAGTGTAGTGAGTGAAGAGTGAAGGTGATGGTTGACCCAAATACATGAGTTTCTACTCATACAATATATTTCCTTAGTTTTTATTAATTATTCTTGGTCTCTTTCTCTTACAATCACACGTACTTTTCACCATATCAATTGTACTGTATGTACCGGGATATGTGTTAAAAGTATGAAAAATGCCCATTTTGGGAATTTGCTCACTATAATGGGGTTAGGCTTATCGGGAGTGTAAGAAGCGAGCGGGAGGTAGAAAAGTTGTTCACTATAATGGGGTTAGGCTTATCGGGAGTGTAATGAGGGAACAGGAGGGTGAAAATTGTTTATTATATTATAATGGGGTTGGCTTATCACGAGTGTAACGAAGGATACACATGTGGATGATAGTAGGGTGGTAAGTTTAGTTATCACCAAAACTCACTGAATTTTTATTCGTGCACACACATCCTTTGTTTAAATGCATAAATTTTGGTAATTTTCTCTTAAAATCACTTCTACTCTTCTTGGAAATAGTCTAGTTAAGGACTGGCCTACTTGAGGGGAGCACTGTACATTTATTTAACATACGGTAATACGGTACCAACGGTTCACCACCACCAACAGTTTTGTTATCGACGGCCATCTTAAGAACGTAACCCCCGTCGATAACGAGGGAGCACTGTTCAATGTTAATACATTATTGTTTATTATGCAAAATACATTACTTTAGCAAAAGTACTTTATGGTGACCAAATACAGAACTTAACTTGTCCTGTTACACAGGAAACATATGTATCACAATGATACAGATGTAGCATATAAGCTTTACTATTAATATATTCTTTCCCTTGTGATCCCAGACTCAGATACTAAAGAAACTAGGTCAGCCAGTGATAACAAATAGGTACTACGTCGCAATTAAGGGACTGCTGGAGCGTGTGTCTACTGTCATGGTGGACCAAACAGCATTGGAGGCTTTGTTGGGACTGATACAAGGGTCCCTGGCAAATGATGAAGATGTACTAACATCTCTAAATCTGACTTTAGACATTGCCACTGAAAAGGGAATCCAGCTGCTCTCTGTAAGTTAGTGATCTCTCGAAGGTGACATTTAAAATGGACAGTGTGTATGCAATGATATTGCAGTTATTCTTCAGAGTGGATGTATACAATGATTTTCTTATAGCAATTCAACAAATATTTTCACTCTTAAATAGTGTTGATGTACAGTACAGTCATTGACATTAGTTTTAGTATATATATGGATATATATTTATATCCATATGGATAACTGAACAAATTGCCTGTTATTGTTTTCACGTTCCCATATGATGCTATTGTTTTGAATAATTGTAAGTAGCTGCTTGTAGTATATTGGGAGATGCTGCTTCACCTACTTATTAGGAGATGCTGCATAGTTATTGGGAAGTTTTCCTGGCCAAGAACAGGAGAAAGTTGTCAAATGTGGATGATTATTATTATCAGAGACTATCGACCCTTGGTTAACAATTGTTTTTTTATTTCAGATTTTGTCATTTGTGTACCCAGCGTACTTCTTACATCCTTTCGTACTACGTATACTTACTTCCCTGCTCACCGTCTCTTCAACAGCTGATGTCTCCCCAGCACTCCTCTCTGTCCTTACTTGTGTGGGCAAATACAAACCCATTGGCGAGTTCATTTTATCTAATGTAGACAAATTTCCTGTGTATTTTTATTATTGTACTTATCAGTGTGGAGATATTGATATTTCATCAATAATAAATACCTGTACCATATTTTTTACTGTGGTGAATATAAATGATCATCACCAACATTTTGAAGCCTGCTGACCACTATAATGGTAACCTATATTGTACCTAAATGCTTTAAGGTAGAATATTAGGAGCTATGTAAAGTAAATGTAAATATTTATTTGAAGTGAATTGTGTAAGTTATTATTGACGTTCTCCCGGGGCAGAATGGCCTCTTGCCACACAGACCCCTGGTACACTCAGGTCACAGTGAAAAAACAAATTAAAATAAAGGAGAGGCTGGCCCTATGTGCCTAGGTTATATAGAGAAGTATATTTGTGTTATACTCTCATGCACTTATTCTAGTTTTTATCTCCAGGAGAGGTGTATCCGGATTTTGCGTCGGTGTTGATTCCAATATGTCAGAGATTTGCGGAGTATGGTTCCCCAAAGCAAGCAAAACATGCAATTCGTTGCCTGCATGCCAACTGTATCAGTGATTCAGATGATGTGTTTAAGAGAATATTGGAGGTGAGTAGGATACCTTTGGTTGATGTATACTGTTTATAATTTTTTATTATAAATTGTGTGTTACTATTGGCCAGAAGAATTTGTATATTGTACCCCTACTGTTGTTTTTGAGGGTTTACATTTTACAACATACAGAAAATCTAAAACTTCATACTGTAACTGCAATACAACATTATTATTAGGTTTTCTATTTTGCAGTCACAGAGTCACTTGGTAGACCGTTTTCTTGCAATACTTTCAGATTAATTATCTCTTTCATTTGAGCCTGTGTAAGAATTCCTGTGGTCAACTATTCTGTACATACAAAGAATGACGGCAGGTGTAGTTACAAGCGCTTCTGCATTGCCCTCTATCCTGTAATAAAACTACGGGTATGCAGGCCCCACCCAGTTCAGTAGTTCTGTATCCCTTTTTCTCTCATACCATGGTTACTAGATTCATTTTTTTATAACTTACATTTTGGATTCGGCATAGGAAAGTGGCGTCCCCATCGCCCGCCAATCTTGTGATGGTGCAGTCAGCCTCATATCCCCAACAATAAAGGGAGGGAATGAGGGTTGGAGACCCTGCTCTTTAACAATTACCCCACCAAAGGCTGAAATAGCAATGGAATTGGACCCTTTACCTGTTTAGGGTCCTGCACTGGTGCAAGAGCCTCTCCACCCCTTAAAAAAAGCGATATGGGGTATTAATAATAATTATGACATTTTGCGTATCGGGCAAACGTCGACTACACAAACTTATCTCTGTGGCATGAGTACATTTATCCTACCAGCTAGTCTCTCTGAGAAAGCAGGGGAGGCACCTATACAAAATAGTTGCAGCACCCACAGTATTTTTGTGGCTTCAGACATAGTCTCATGATGAGGTACTTTTCCCATGAAATATATAGATAGATTATTTATAATACAATGAACTATGAACAAGCCACTGTTTATCATCCCCCTAAACTTTTAGAGAGTAGAGTGGTTCCTGTTAAACATGACAATTAGTTTATCTCTATCTATAGCTCTGACACCTCGTTTCCTCCGGGAACTCACCCACAACGGGGTGGCCACGGCAAAAGGGCCTCCAGTTCTCGCTGTTCCAACACTCCCTCCTTACTTGTTCAAGCCCTCCCCTGCCCCTCACGTTTCTCTCCTTTACATACTCTTCCACTCTGTTTTGCCATCTAACTGGCGGTCTGCCTCTCACATCAGGTCCCACAACTTCACTTCCATACACCTTTACAAACTTCTCACCTTGCATTTTCTCTACATGTCCAAACCATCTCAATATATTATGCTTCACTCTCTCAACCACTTCACATTCAATACCAATTGCCTTCTCAATCATACCACATCTCTCATACACACACTCATTACTTTCTCCATCCCACCTTGTAAGTCCACATGCTCCTCTCAAGTAACTTATTTTCACTGCACTTATTTTAGACTGATGAGCCCTACTCCATGTCCATGTCTCTGACTCATATGTCAGTGTTGGCAGGATTATACTATTTCGTAGTTCCATTCACTTCCATACTCACACTTCTACCCTTCATAATCCTCCCCAGTGATCCTATGATCTGTCTACCTTTCACTGCTCTCCCTAATTTCTCCTTCCATACTTCCATGTTTTCACAGAACTGTACCCAGGTACTTAAACACCTGTACTTCCACCATCCTCTCACCCTTTAGAGTTCTCTCACACTTTGTCCCAGTAGGTACTCCTACACTGTAAGGTTTAGTAAAGTCAATCACTTCAGTTTCTTCTTTCTCAAATACCGCCACTTTACTTTTACCAGCATTCACCTTCAGTTTCCTTCGTTTACACACAGACTGAAATTCATCCACCACTCTCTGTAACTCCCTTTCACTCTCAGCCATCAACACAGTGTCATCCGCAAATAAACTTGCCACCAAGGACCAATTTGCTTCATTCAGCCTCAACTTCACCCCTATACCATTCACTTTGGCTTTCATCTCTCTCTCATACAACCATCCATATATATATTGAACAACCATGGTGACATAACACACCCCTGTCTCAGCCCTACACTATTATTAAAACTCTCACTTACATCACCCTCTACCCGTACACATGCTTTTGCACCTGCATAGAAGGCCTGAATGCCCTTCAGCAAAGATCCCCCAATTGCTTCTGGCTAGCGCAGTGGTAGAGGCTGTGGCTGCAATTCTGTGGCCCAGCATTTGATCCTTGCTTGGGACACATTAAAAAAAATGCCACTGATGCCAGAGGTTACCACCCCTGTGAGTTGGGGATGGGGGGTTTGAGTCGGCTGTCTGAGGTCTTCCTGCTTACGCAGTGAGTGGCCACGCATCACTAGTTGTGTTTCATACACACAGTGTGTGCTACACTCTGTCCCATTGACTGCCACTCAATGGCAGACCTTCAACCTTTAACTCCATAAAATCTCAACACCTTAGTCATAGCTCTCCTATCAACCCTATCGTATGCTTTCTCCAAGTCCATGAAGGCAGCATAATGCAAATGTCTGGTCCACATATCCTCTACCCTTTCTAAACCCTCCCTGCTCCTCACTAACTTTTTTCTCTGTTACTTGGTAATAGAAATTAATAGATTGAACTCTTAGGTATGGAGATGAACTTAATCTTGTCCAGTTCAACAGATAATAGACTACGGTAATTGATAGAGTCCATTTTTTTTTTTTTTTTTTTTTTTACATGGTCATCATCATCATCATATTCGGTTTAACGTCCGTGAAATTCCTATTTCAGAAAGTCGGTGAACAGCTTACTTTTGACAGTGATAACTTCAAGACATCTTTAACAACAATAGGACACATAGCATTTATCATGCCTGAAAAATTCCTAGCACCAATAAAGACTATTGTTGCAAATAAGGTAAAGATAGTACACTTCAAGTTGAGTGATATTTTTTATTTTCATTAAATAAAGGGAAAGAAGAAGGAAAGGGAGAATGGAGTATGGAGATTTTATTTGATGATATTGGGACTGTGCATTTTACATTGTCTATCACTCACTGTTCACTATTAAGTTGTGACATGGTTGGGTAGGATTTGACCTGGGCCTTGGTAACGGGCTTCGTAATTCCTTTGTCCATTGCCAGAACATTAAAAAAATATGTAGTAATATGTCCACTTACAGTGCTGGCTTAAATGATTATAGAGAAGAAAATTGAATAATGTGTCAAACTAATGTCCCACATTCACATGTGCTCTGGACAAGTGTGTTTCTTCTGAAGACAAATTAAGTGGTATACTGTACTGTACCATTGAGCATATACTGGTAAATTATTAATTATTACAATTTTCACATCAGAGTTGGAAGGGCTATTACCAAGTTTAATTTATTTGCTTGTTTTAACATACTCCACTTGTCTTCTCTTTTACTTCACATTTTTTTCATTCCTTCTAGTTGTAAACATTCCTCTCTACATATGGGTATGGATGAATACATTACAATATATTGTTTAATATTATATGATGTAACCATTGTGAAAAATCTTCTTTCATAAACCCAGTTAAATTTTTTATTGTGTAATGCTTTTTAAAAAGGCCTTGCAAAAGTTGGGTCTTCTCTACTGAGTTCGTGAATTTTTCATTGACGAGCAGTTAGCTGTAACTATGGAGTGGGTGGTGGGAGGTAGCACTTAGATAAAAATAAAGCTGTACAAATTATCAATCACAAATTAATTCCGTCCCTTACACATCCGAAGAAATGTTGCATCCCTTGCCATACTTTATATAGATATTATCATGGTAAATGTTTGAATGAGCTTGCCCTAATCGTGCCACCTCATCGCATCTTTCCCAGTGGTACCAGGTCAGCTACTAGAGCTCATGACTTTGCCATCTCTCCTCCCCAATGTAAAACTACATTTTCAGAATTCATTTATTCCCAGAACCACATCATTATGGAATGCACTTCCTCAAAGCTGCTTTCCACCAGTTTTTAACCCTCAGTCATTTAAATCTAACTGTACAAACATTATATGAATGAAGGATGCCAATAGGCACATGGACTTTGTTTTCAGTTATTTTGTTTTTCCTTACTCCTTTCTTATTCAATATTAAAAAAAAGAAAAAAGTTAAGTATGATATGTAATTGTTAATACTCAGGATATTGTTCATGTTTCTCCAATTAGGTTATACTAGAACTACTAATGCAAAACCAAACTGCTACTCACACCCCTGGCCCCAACCAGTATCAAGGTGTGGATGAATGGGTAGAGGAGGATGACCTGACAGAGGAAACTGTAGTCAAAATGGAGGGAATCAAGATGTTAGCCAATTGGCTCCTGGGGCTCAAGTCAAATGACATATTGGCTCAGAAGACATTCCGTTTGCTTCATACATTCATCCTTCACCAAGGAGACCTTCTTAAGACTGGGAAAATGCTGTGAGTTTACAAAAGAAAGATGCCATGGAGTTATGCATCTGCCATATTAGACTAACACTAAAATCACTTGTAATTTTATGAAAATATGCTTAAAGCAATATAGGAATGGGGTATCAGAGGTGAAATAGGAAATGTTCATATCCTAGCCCCTCCCCATATTATTTTATTTAAATAGTTCTTGAGATAGAATTGCTGTTTCATTAGCTCTTATTCTTTGTACAGAAAGGGAGAGATGGCCTGGATGCGACTGTCGGCCGGATGTGCCATGCTGAAGATTTGTAAACAAAAGGGTGTAGGAGACCAGGTCACAATAGAGCAGTTTTACAACCTTTCACTTCTAATGAATGTAAGGCAGTATCTAAAAAGTTTGTAAGAATTTAATTCAAATACAATACTGTACATTTAATAAGGAAAGCTCCCAAGAAACATTTGCTTCACACAAGAATGATTATATCTTTTCCACCAGGATGAGTGTCCACAAGTACGGGAGCATTTTGCCATAAAACTGCACAAGGGTCTGGCACAAGGCATCCCTGATAATTGTCTGCCAATTGATTTCATGGGTTTTTATGCCTTGGCTGGCTTAGAAAGTGACCGACAGCTGAAAGTGACTGTACGGAAGTACATGATAAAAGATATAACCAGAAGACGTGACTACATTAGATACATCACCACGTCTGGCAAAAGTAAGACCTTGTTATTTTATTAATAGTCTTATTTTGAAGTGTTGAAGTTTTAAATTCCATGGCAGCAGGATACCCACTGATAACCTTGTTAAACTTGGTACTTTAACTCAAGTAATATTTACACTACAGTACATGTTTTTTTGACAGGTGACAAAGCTTCAAACCAGCTGGATCACATTATGCCAGACTACATGTTGGTGTTTGCAGTTCCAATCCTCATTCACATGCCTGACTTCAGGGACCCAAGTGACAAGGCCCAACTCGAGCGGATCCATTCCTGCCTTTGGTTCATCCTTGAACCTCTTATGGATGATTGTGATGCCTACTGCTTTGGATTTTATAAAGCATTCCTCACAGATATGGTAAACCACAAATACTCAGTGAAACCTAAGGATGAAATAGCAAACCAGGCAAGCATACATATATTATGGAACCATTGTCTACTGATTGCTATTTTTTTTTTTTTTTTTGTATGCCTCATAGTGTTCGTTTTCTGCACAAGCTACCTTTATCAGCCTTATAGCTACATATATTACCTACTACATCAAACATTTGTATGGTTGATTAAGATTATACAAGCCAATTGTATATTGAACTGATAATGACAGGTAATGCCACAGTTGCTATTGTTAAAGTTCCTCAAGCTGTCTGGACGAGCAGACCCGAGCTCCTGAGGAAGGCTTTGGCCTCAACCAGGCTTTCCCACAGTGATCTCAGAAAGTGTATGTTGTGTTGTTGGCGAGTGAGGTTCTGTGCATTGCTGTCTTCCATAATGTGTTTAATAGAATGTGGTGCTGTGTTGCATCCAGCTTCTTCTGATATGTCAGAAGGGTGGTGGCCTCATCATAGCCTGGCCAGGTGGTCTTTGTCCTCACGGAGAAGGGTGGATTCAGATGGGTGGATGTCAGGAGGTCGTGCAAGCAGCTGAGTGTTGTTCTGGAGTGATGGGATGGATTGGTGAGTGATTTGAGTATGGATATGTTTCTGGAGACTGGTTTAGGGTGGGCAGGGTGTAAGAGATGATAGTATATTGTGTATGGTATCATGTGCTGGGTGTTGTTTTGATGTTCCTTGGCATGTGTTGTTCTGCCATGTAGTGTAGTGGGTGGTGTGGTGTGTGTTGTATATTTTGTTTGTGATGTTGTGACGGGGGATGGCATCGAATGCTTTGCTAAGGTCCAATGTGAAGAAGAGTGTTCTGTGTGGGGGTCTGTGTGTGTTGAAGCCATCATAGATTCCTTATGTGAGGTCAATGAGAAGAGTTTGTTGAGTCTAATGGTCTGAAACCATGTTGTGTGCATGCAAGGGGTATGTGTGGTGTAATTAAACTAATGATGAGGTGCTTAGTAACTTAGGTAATATGAAATATATTGATTTGTTTTTCTTACAGAAACTGTGGGCAGTGTGCAACATAGCAATGGATCTCTTACTGTCCAAAACCCCAAGTTTAGAAATTAAGAAATACCCCTCTGAACCCAAAATATCTTCCAAGTATTTCAAGAAGCAGGAAGACCCTAGCATTGTAAATGGTAAAAATGAAATAATTAATTCTTATATACTGTACCAGTACAGTACAGCAATTTGTTGGCAGAACTAGTTTGTAATTTGCTTTTGGATTTTTTTATTACTGTATCCTCAATTATTGAAGAGTGGACAATATTTATAGTATAGTAATAGTCAGACACTAATTGATCATGATAGACAAAGTTTGGTCATTGTTGTTGTTGTTAATGTTCTCCCTGGGCAGAATGGGCTTCGGCCCCATAGACCCCTGGTACACTCTGGTCACAGTGAAAAAACAAATTAAAATAAAGGAGGGGCTGGCCCTATATGCCTGGGCTACCGAAGCATATCCCAGGGTAATGGGACCAGAGCTTACTAGACCAGGGAGTCAGGGGGCCTTTGACTGCCTGGGAGATTGGAGGGAAGATCTTTGATTCCACAGCCAGTGCTGTGGGCCCAAGTCCACGTTAACACGAGCTACAGGTGGGGACGCACATTCCATGAGACCAGTCTTGAAGGGACCATAAAGGGGAGGGAGTTTAGACTGCTGCATGAAAAGGGATAATGCATCCCCGTGTACTGTCAGTCTACACAGCAATGAGAGAGAAGAAAAAAAAATTGGTTGCAGTACACCTTTCATGGATTTTTAATCCATGTTGGCGGATTTTGTCAAATCCACTAAAAAGTGACCAGATCCTACAGCAATCTTTATTCTAGCCCTGTGGAGGATGGCTAATTTTCACAGAGAATAAAGTCGGCCCCCCTAGGCAGACAAAGTTTAGTGAATGACATTGGTATATTATTATATACAGTACAATAGAATGCTAAAAGATATTCACTACCTGTCATGAAACTACCATAAATTGTAGTTGTATTTTATGATCTTCAAGTTTTCTACAAAATTATATCATATGCCAAACTGACACTGAACCAGAACCACTAAACATTTAAAGTCCTCCTTTTAACTTTAGATATTGAAGGTAAGGTCATAGGAGAGGTTTGCTCTTTATCATAGCCATACATAACTTTCTGCTAGACTGTCGTTTTGAATTTGCACTTAGCTTTAGAAGAATTTTAACACAACTAAATCAGTGTATTTCAGCATTGAAAGCTCAGTTTCTTTTGGTCAATCTGAAATAATTAAAACAAATGCAGGAGAATGCCTTCTATAAATCTAAATGAATAGACTCTGTTTGTCTGTCATGCTATACAAATTGTCATGTGACAACCTACAGTGCCAGGAATTCACATAAGGAAAGTGGACGTACATGAGGGGGGACAGAGGACATTTTCGTCACAAAAAACACCCCACTAATTATTTAATTACATATACTGTACTTCACTTATTATCGTACGCCTGGCAACCCACTCGGTTTGTTTACATTCCACGCTGCCATCGCTGGGAAGGAAAAAATATCGTACCATTCTTTTACCTTAAGGGCATACTTCACTTACTCATGGGCTTATGGTCTAGTAATTCCTAAGGTTGGAGGCATTCGAAATACTTTGTCCAAGTTTTCCATCATATCTTTACTTCAGGTTATGTCCTTTCTCAGCCTAAAAAGATGTCTTTAAAGTTATACAAATGCTTGAAATTGGTTTTTCTTCAAATTTCCCGTGAGGTGATAGAATTGATTAATGTTCTGTAGGTTTGTTCTCATATCATATGTATATTCAGCTAGATAGGTAATAAAACAAGAAGTAAAGAGCAATAGGCAATGAAATGTAGAGATATAATAGAAGAGTTGCAAAGGAGGGCTGAAATGGACTGACAGTGGACAGAAAAGAATAGGAGTCAATGGATTAAAGCTTTTATCCTATAATGACAAAAAGAGTGAAGATGATAGATTAACTTTTTTTTTTTTTATCTCTTTCCCTGCAGAAAAGTCCAGTCTGCTACCAGAGATTCAAGTGACAACTCCCAAAGGATTGACCAAAAGATTTGTAACTGATGTTGCCAAGACACACAGAACAACAGTTGTCACCAAGACGAGAGCTGAGGTTAGTCGGTACAAAAATGACACTTGTAAGTAACATTTTATCTTCTTATTTTGCAGTCTCCAGAAATACCTAAGAAACAATATTGTACCTAAGGAGTCATATTCATGTGTCCATTTTAGGTCATGCTACATAAGTAGCTTCAAAATGAAAAAGGTGTAACAGTTCAATTTTTTTATTCATGTTATTTCTTTTGTTGTTTATATGCTACATTGTTATAAAACTGTGATGTAGTTAATGTATTTACTTGCATCATACAACTTTATTGTGTGAAGAAATTTTGTTTATACCCTAATGTAATTCTACTTCATTTTATAATTACAGGTAGATATATTATGCTTCTTTTCGTTATTTACGTACGATAATACATTAAACCAGTATTATAGTGTATATATTTCTAGCATTTAATCTACACACATTTAAATCTGCCCATGGTAAGATCCTCCTAGCTGATTTTCTTCTTTTTCTTTCCTATTCCTGTGCAGCAAAGTGAGGATAACCTCATGGATGATGAAACAACCATGAACCTCTTGAATGCATGTAAGAAAGGCAGTACCATTCATTTTTTAGAGCCAAAGACGAAAATGAGGAGACTGACTAGTCCAAGAGGAAGAGCCATAGATGCAGCTTCAAATAGGATTTCGTGATGAGAACTTGTGTTAAATGTGAAGTAAAAGTAATAATTAGTGTAAACAAACTTGGAAATGTGCAGTAGGTTTATGATATATTAGACTTTATTGCTGTTTATAACATCTTGACAGAGATTATGGCTCCTTGATATACTGTACACTGATTAAAGTTCTCTATTATTCCAACAGTTCCCTACAGAGAGAGACGAATGAGAACTTAAGTAGACGGTCTTATTAAAAATCTAAAAGACAGAGAGTTGGAAGCAAACTTAAGAATAAATAATACTGTACTGTAAATCCATACAGTATGTGTCAGAAAACATTGTCATTCTTTTTTTTATATGCAGTTTATGGGGGCAGACTCTTGAAACTTTTCTAGGGGCTTGATCCTTAAAGTAGTGAGCCCATACCAAAGCTTAAAAATATTGTCCTGTGCGGACTGTGTGCAAATGTTGTAACAATCTGTTTGCCTCCCTATTTCTCTTCCATAGGTATTGGTAGGTTGTATCTCTTGGAAGTGCTGTCAATCAAGGGTGTTGCTGTACATGGGTTAGACCAAGGGAGAAACTCAGATAAATTGGTCATTATGTGTTATTTTTATTGCAATTTTTCTAAAGTTGAGAAATAATCCATTTCATCCAGTATTTCAGTACAGGTACCGGTAATCTATAAAATTCACGCTTGGAGATAATGTGTAATTAAGTTTTTCCTCATTAGTGAAGTCTATTATAACATCTCCATAAACAAAGAATTAAGTGTCTTGAGCAGCTCCATTGTGTCTTTCAAATTATTAATGTACTGTACTGTATATTGTCACTGCTTGAGTACCCTGTATTGTATTTCATTCATGAGTATTAGGCTACAATGCCAGACTTGATATATTTCATAGACAGCCTCTGAATACATAAATATATCAGATTCCCTTTATGCATTCAGATTTGATTGTTAGAAGCCATGGTCATTACTCAGTATAGTATACAGTATGTTGAGTAATAACAATGGACATTGTTTTTGTCCTATTTTACATGGTATATATTGTTTTTCAAGCTAATATAAAACCATATTCTGTATTGTATTTAAGCATCTGTTAATCCTGTTACATTTTATATTGAATTTTGTATTGAATATTGAAGCAGGCGATTTCTGGACGACAGCCCACCCAAACCATCATGAGGCTACACACATCTCAAACTTATGAAGGCTTTGAGTGGGCTGTTGTCAAGAAACTGCCTGCTCCAGATCTCGGGTTTTGACCCAGGTGGGATATATCTTGTGATCAACTAGTATACAACTGCTTTTATTTATTAATTTTGCCCAAAATTAAGTTTCTAGCATTTTTTCTAACATAATTGATCTCTTAGCATAATCCTGCAATGTCTGGAATAAATTTGGCATATTTCTTAAGTGCAAACTCAGTTTTCATTATTTTCAATTTTTCGGTTTAATCAACATGAAAAAATCAAATTTACTCAAGAACATTAAAAAAAATATATATTTTGCCGTGTAATATCGTGCCCATGGTTTGTACGCATTTATATGTGGAAGTAACAGTAATATGTCTGTTGCAAATATCACTGCCAAGATTTCTGGAATTGTGAGAGAGGAAGATGAACAAAAATTGGATAATGAATGTTGGGGTCTAATTATAAGTGATGCTTCAGTGAATATTCTCACCATGGGATGTCTTTTGGGGGTGGTCCACTCTTCTCTGACCTGGAAGATATTGAGGTCACATCACCAGGAGATGTGTTGTTGATAAAGGTCGAGGCGTGGAGAAGCGATCATCCAAAATTTGGTGGTGTCAGGCAGCTGTTCTGATGATAGGTTGTCCATCCGTTTCCTCTTCCTCTTCTTCCTCCCGGCTATCTACCATTCTCCTCCATCTTCCAGGTCCATGTTGTCACTGGTGTCATCCTTGCTGTTGGTCTTGGAGGAGGAACTGGTGTCAGAGTCCTCCTCAGTCTTGGGGTCTTGTAGGGAAGGTTCAGGTGGCAGTGGTGCCTTTCCGCTGTTTGCCTGGTTGAGTGGGCGAGGCAGCAGTAAAGGGGGTATCACACTAGCACCGCGTACGAAGTACACGCGGGACTGGTGGTATGAGGTACCAGGAACGGTTGGGCAGTAGCTATCACACTACCGCGGGCTGGTCCTTTGTATACCAGATGAGTCACACCACCACCGCCACAAAACGTAAACAACAACATGAATTTTGTGGATGATAATGACCAATTTGACTGCATTGGTCCTTGTAATTAATAGTTTTGAAGAAGAAAAAAGGAAACACTACCATAGGCTTGATTTTATTGTCCATGTTTACACCCCCCCTAACGGGAACCGCCTTGCCGAGGTGGGGGGGCTTGTGTGTCTCTGAGACCTGGCGAGCTAGACTAGAGGGGGCTCCGGACCCTGCTCTGCCCCGATAATGGGGAGAGAGGGTTTCCCATGCTAGGAAGGTTGCCAGTGAGAGACCAGACTAAATAGTTCCCATCTTTCAGTTCTTCAACTATCCCTCTTTTCATTTTATTTCCTTCCTGCTTGCTGTCACACCTCTCTCTCACGTTTTTCTGGCGCTATAGGACCTCGATGTTGCGGCGCCTAATACCCATCAATCAATCAATCAATCTATGTTTACATTCAATGAAGACCACACGTGTACCCGTCCCTACGGGATGTAAAGTTTGGTTATGTTGTTGATGGGAAATATTGACTTTACAATGGCACCTTATAAACTTATATATATATTTTTTATCTTGATCTATTTCCCTTTTTACTTTACAATTTTCTATTCCCAAAAATGCTTGTTACAATTACAATGGTTGATGGGAAATATTTCCTTTACAACGGCACCTTAAATCTTAATCTTTATTTTGCACCTCATACACCAATATATATATTTGTTTTTATCTTGATCTTGTGGGTTTTTTCTATTATTTCTGCTAGAGAAATAATGCTCTTTCAGTCGGGCCCTTCTATATAATTTGAGACCGACTAAATATGGCGACTATTTCCCTTTTTTTTTTTTTTTTTTTCCAAAAGTGCCTGTTACAATTTCAATGGTGCACGTTTCATAATAACATCTTAAAGTACAGACGTACGATGTATCAGTAATTATCGCGGGGAAGATTTTACAAAATACATCTAACTCGTCCATCACTCCGTTCCCCAACTTCCAACTGAAGGGTTGCGTGTGATCGCCAGCGAATTTAACAGGGGAACAGTGTTGGCCGAGTTAGATGTATTTTGTAAAATCTTTTAACCGGCGACGGGGGTGGGCCGGAGAGGGTGGTGGTGGCACATCCTCTCTGCACCTTATAGTAGTGGTCACTACTAATTGGCCTAAGCATTATAATTATCTGTTGTATGATCCTTTTCACATTCCATTTTGTTTAGTGCAAGATCGAATATTGTGCTATATAGCAAAGTCCATGACACACACACACAGATCTTGCACTAAAGAAAATGGAATGTGAAAAGGATACAACAGATATAATGCTTAGGCCAATTAGTAATAGAGAAACAACATCTGAAAAACTATAGTAAAACATTGGTAAATGTGAAATCAAACTCTGACCAAAGGTACGACGATGTAATAGAACCTCAGGTCGAATAGGCCGTACGTTGTTTAGGCCGTGAGACGATTCGGCCATTTGTCAGTCCGACCGTTACGGCCGAAACGACCTGGACCCTCTGAAATGGCCTTGGTTACTTGTCAATTGGTGATTCTGGCTTTGATGGTGTAGGAC
The DNA here is from genome assembly GCA_034508575.1 of Petrolisthes manimaculis. Taxonomy (NCBI): domain Eukaryota; kingdom Metazoa; phylum Arthropoda; class Malacostraca; order Decapoda; family Porcellanidae; genus Petrolisthes; species Petrolisthes manimaculis. Next base: position 66,592 of record JAWZYT010002496.1, on the reverse strand, counting down.
TGTGGCTGGCTTCAAGAGTGGGCTAATAAAATGTTTTTATTAAGGTAACTGCTAATCTCTTTTTTTGTCTTCTTTTCTTCAGGTTAGATTCATGGGGCTGGGGTCCTCGGATTGAAAGAATGCTTGCATTCTCTCCCAGCTTTGTGTATCTAGTCTATTTTTTAATAATAATTTAATATTACATTTAGCATATTTTTTATGAAGTTAGCATATTTTCACAGCAAGTCTAGCATAATTTCATCATCATGATTTGGTAACACTGCAAGATTAGTGTTTCTTGGTGTGGCAGAGTGAGTGGGTGTGTTACGAATTTGTAGGGATATTTCACCTCGTCTACTCTCTGATAGGAGGATACAGTATGGTAAGAGTGAACAGTGGCTTTTATGTTTCATGCATGGTAAAGTGTATAGGCGTAACTAATCGAAGACTGCTTTTAGTTGAGTGATTAGATGGAGAAAAAACGGGACAGGTGAATTGTTCGTTCCACCCTAACCCTTCCACTGGGATTGTTTGCCTTCATTTTAACAATTTTGGTTTTTGTTTAAGCCAACAAATAATAACACTGCAATTCGTTTATGATTGCTGTATTTAACGTTTCAACATAAAATTTCCCAAAACAAAAAAGTATATTGAGGAAGGACGTGCATCGAACTCTCCCACACCTTAGCTCCTAACATATTAGTAACAAAGTTGAATGGAGTTTTTAATATAAATAAATAAATCATATTGAACTACTGTTCCATAAAGTTTATTATTATTATTGATGATAAGAAAGTATAGACTATTAGTGTATTAAATCATAGTACTATTGGAATTATGTTAATAAAAAAAGGGATTACATAAAATTTTTATCATCATACTATAGTAACTTAAGTTATTGTTTCGCTTTAACTTTCTCACCTCCGTCTATAAGTTAGCTTTATAGTTAGGATTTTGGGTTGGGATCAGAGAGGTTCTTAGTCAGTTTGTTAACAAGAGTAAGGAAAATTATGTGTGTGACCATTTATGAACCGATCGTGATTGCATGCATGGATACAAGTGTATAATTAAATTTTGGGAGCACTCGCCGTTCGGGTACCCTGGATTTGCTGATTCCACTGGGGAGGAATTTTTATGCCTGTTAACAGACTGAGAGGAAAGTGTTGAATGTTGTTTTGTGTTTAGTTTTCTGATAATTTTGGCATGGTTGAAACATAAGGTGGGTTCACGCGGGGCAAGTTTTGCCGAATGTTAAATTAAGCACTATACAGTAGACACAAAAATAATGTTATGGTTTTATTAAAGTTATGGAACACACCACCTGTTGAGCTCTAGTGTTTAATTAGTGGGTGTGGAGCACACCCGAACACACCTCATTTTATGACGTCATCGCAGTGACGTAATTAAATATGTACCTGGTAACACTATTTTTTTTTTAACGAGAATAGAAGAAATAGATTAATCCGACTGGAAACAATACTACCAAGGCATGTATGATCGGGTCATATTAGTGATCGAAGTCGTTACCCGTTAATTAATTAAATATGTAGAGACCGAATGATTAAATGTTTGATTTCAGAAGAGCTATATGCTAGAACGTGTATATAATTATTAAAAGGAATACAATATAATGTCCTTATTATCTCATTATGGGCTCTTGTTTTATATAATTATGCTAATTTTTCAAGCTTGACTTTACAGCGTCAACGTTGACTTCCAACAAGTTATATATTTTTAGTAATCTAAACGTCATTCGATCGATTACTTAATTTTTTCATCAAATAGTGTAGGCTGCCATCTTTTATTGTCTGGCAAATCTTAACTTGCGAGTATGACATTTCTGGCTGTTGGTACCCTGTTGCCACTTCTCCAATACAGCTCCCTTTACATCCTGCTCTCTCTTTTTGACTCTTTAATTTAAGTTAGCTGTAAACATTTAGTATAATTTTTCTTGTACAAAATGTTAAAAGCTTTTCATAAATGAATTGCTATTTGTTAGGTACTAACTACAAATAATTATTTACAACATTTGGCATTGACGCCTTGGCTGCGTTGCCAGTGCAGGTTAAGATCATACAGTGACAGTCGTGGGGGTATTTTAATACCTCCACGATGACAAGTGACTCATTACCACCCACACCCAGGGTGACAGGGTCAAGAAAGAGGCTGGCTTCCCCAACGGCCAAACCCAAATTAATCACCTTGGAAAATTCTCCAAATCATCCAACTCACCTACATATTCAAGCCAAAGATATTATAATTTATATAAGGTAAATCATTATTTTCATAGAAGGATAATGATAAGGAGGTTGCAGATGTACAGTACATGAGGTCCACGGTGTGGTCAGTTGGAGAGGTGGCAACAGGGTACCCGGTACCAATAGCCGGAAATGTCATACTCGCTATTTGCCAGAATATAGCAGAGATTTTCTTAGATGTTGTAGGTAGACAGATCACTACATCCTTTTCGAATATAAAATATTTCTGTCGTTATGACTCATCATGACTGCCAACAGTGCCCATGGCCCATGGGTTTCCATCTGATGAACGTATAATAAAGATCAGGCTGATGCTTTAATTTCCCCTTTGTAGTATAATGACCAACTTTTGAGCATATATCTTTCAGTACACGAGTCGGAACTTTATGACACGTTTACATCTACAAATATCTAGTGAGTCTTGACTGTGGGCGTGATTTGATAACTATTCTTGTGGTCTAACCCGTGTCCCCTTCCACCCTACTACTCTAATTTTCCTTGCACAGGCACGTACAGTAGCCTACATAGCCTATACCAAGGTAAAAAGATAGAGAGGTACCCTCACCCTTACCCCCACAATCAGATCTTGTGATGTCAGTGATTATATCAAAACAAACGGAGCTCAGTACACTAGTGGTTCACGTGAGTATGAGACTTGAGCCAACACCACCGAGATATCTCGGTGGTGTTGGCTGAGCTTCACATCAACCCTGAACCTACAGTCTGGATAATCTGTGACGTCATGCGCAGGGCAGACACATTTTCGCTTCACCTCCCTTCTATGTGAAACTACCTTACTTTTCCTTTTACCTTGGCCTATACATACAGTACGTCCGTTTGCCTTGCCCGACCCAATTGTTGATTATCAATGTCCTATTGCCATATAGAGGCTTAAATTAGCACCTATTCAGTTTCGAGCAAATATACAGCTCTGTCTCTTTAACGCCTTTTACTTTACTTGTTCTTTAATCTTAACTTATTATTACCATCTTCTTTATCTCCGCGCACAAGGTTCCATAAAGCTTATTGCTCTATTTACTTGCTCTATTAACAATGTATCTTACACCTCGCAATTTCTTTTCGATCAGTTGATTGATAAGATCGATAATTCCAAATTTCTCCCCGAGGTAAACGACAGCTATAATTTCAATCACTCCTATGCTGATTGTAAAGGCTAGCAGAAGGGGATCGAGTTATGTTTGAGGTGTTGAATAAACTGCACAATCAGGCCAATTGCAGCCAGCCACAAGAATGCGAACATAGGCAAAAGAATGGAGCCAGATAGAGTTTATTTTTAAACATCGTATTAATCATACACAGAATTTCATTTGGCCTTATAGTAGTCTTGTATTATAATAGTGTAACATTATTGTCATGTTCGAGGACTGTGGACGTGTGGGTTGTGTGGTCTAAAATATGACGAAATTTTCAAATTAGTAATGTACAGTCGCGATTCGCGAACAATAATATTCACATACAGTACCGTACATATAATTATGTGGGTGACACGAGTTGTCGTGTGACAGCTTCCCTCGACTGTTTGTTAGCTGGGAAAGTCCAGAGAAGCTTTCCAGTAAATTTACTGTAAGGAGCTACTCTGTCCAAAACAATAAAATTATAAGAACGTGAAAACATTGGTCAGCAATTTATTTGAGTTATACATAGGCTATGTACTGTATATTGAAACATCTCCGCGACTGGGGGATTACTGCCATGGCTGGGCACCATTGAGGAGAGTTGGGTTTGCCTGGCTGACGTTCGGGAGAGTATTTAATTATAACTCATCAGAGAGAGATGCCAGCAGAACTGAAACCCTGCAACTTAATTTTGTTTCTGTATAATTCCGTTGGTTTAATCTGTAGCTTACAGAAGTGACGCAGTCAGCTGAATGATGCTAATGAGCTGATAACATTCCATTAACATCCCCGTATGCCTAGGCAAGCCTACATATATAGCTCGAGGGGTATTGCCTGTAGTATAGTTAGGCGCCCCTTCCGCCCCAGTCACTGGCTTTCAGTTCTTCAACTGCCCTTCTTTTTCTTCTATTACCTTCCTGCTTGCTATCACACCTATCTATCACCTTTTTTCTGGCGCTATATAATCTCGCTGTTGCAGCGCCTAATATCAATCAATCAACCCTGTGCGTGTAGGGCCTAGTTGATGTATATAGCCCACCATAAAAAGTGTAGATAAAAAGAAAAAAAATGGGTGTTCCTCTTTTCAGACAACATAATTATCTGGTAAAGACTCCAATCAGTCAACTCCGTCCCTCAGACCTCAGTGTCAGTGATAGTCTGACAGCCTGTCTAGTTGTGGCGACACGCTGACTTTTGGTGGAAAGGTCACTGACTTGATACAGCAGGTCTCTTTCAATGCCAGGGTGATGACGTAACACCAACTAGAAACTCGCCAACCCCTGAACACTGTAGTTATTGTAATGTATTTCGGTATTATTACAGAATAACTGGGTTTATGGCTAGGCGTGAGCAGTATTACCACATTAGGCTAGGTCCTAGAAATTTACCCCAGTCACTTTATGATATCAGATAAGATTAGTTTCCAAATTATGTTTGTAAACATATCTCGAAAACGAGGCATTTCCGAGAGAAACACCATAGATGAAAAGTGTCTTAGAATGGTCCAAAATAGTGGAAAATGATACTAATATATACAATATAGTGAACCCAGGTTTTCTGTAAATTTACCAGTTTCTCGGACTTTCTTCTTTTCAATATTGATATGATGGGACACCCTGTAGGCTGTAGCCTTCCAGCCAACACAGAAAACCCTATAGGTAGTTGGGTCTGAGTAGGTTAGTACAAAACAACATCATTTCTTACGGCAGTAGTGAATGAAGGGGGAAATGTTAACCAGATGAAGGGCCTTTGACTTGATTTCACTCTGTTTAGTAGAGGTTGAACCACCCCACCATATAATGAATTGATGAGTTTGCCCTCCATATTCCATATCAAGGATTTTAGTACCTGTCCATACTGAGGCAGATGAGACCCCTGTACAGAGACAGGAGCAGTGTGGGGAGTAAAATATTCACAGTATAACAATGAGGAAGCCCATACGTTACTATCCGGGTGAACAGACTCTAGAATACTCGGTACAGTTTATTGGTAATATCTAGGTATACAGTACAGTACAGTACATATAAATATATAGGAGGCCAGACTGCCATGTAGCATCGTGGAGAGTCTGTAGTTGCAGTGGGAGAGTTGTGTAGCCCTGGACAGCATGTGTGATCGAAGTGGGAACACGTGTGTGGGGCAGGTGAGCGACGGTGGTTAAGCGGGGCTGGTCCTTTCGGTACTGGAGCTAGTCTGTCTTCCAGAGGCGGACCCTTTTATCTTGTTGGCAATTGCCCTTGATGTAGCATCCCTACGTGACTTCCTCACCTCTTGAAGGTGCGCGAGCCCCAATGAATTACTGCACAGAAAGGACTGTAGTCAGCCCGCCAGAGTCCCCAGAGAAGATTAATCTGTGAGTTCTGTGAGTCTCTTTAAAGTCAACCCCAAAATGGTAGTATTTTTCAGGATGGGGATGTCTGCCTCTTTGTAATATTGGTGTGTTTCAGGTTGTGGCAAGAGTGGCAGCCTTTGCAGTGGTGTGTTGTGTGATATGGCCTGGAAGCTGGGGTGAGACTGACCATACTCGATGCCCTGTCAGCTTTTTGGGCAGGTGCAGTTGTGGGATGGGTTTCTCACGATATGATACGTTCAAGGAAAAGAAATATACTGTCAACTGCACCAACACAGGATTCACAAACGTTACCTTACTACAAGACCTCCCTGACAGGTAAGAAGGGCTTTAAACTGCTCCTCTATGTCTTGCTCTTTTCTCATACATACAAGAAAGGACGATTATGATTATATTCTCATAGTAAAGTGAAAGGAGAAAGGTTATGTATTACACTTGAATTCTGTATTACACTTGAATATGTAAACATTTCATAACATTATTATTACTAATGGATTGCTAGCCCTTTTGAAATTTCATTTTTTTTATTTAGTTAATGAAAGTTGATCAGTAGGTAACAAAAAATTATTATCCAATTAAAATTTTCATTTCCTCCATAGTTTGTTCAGAAGCCAAATTATCCAGTAACATATGAGTGAGGTGAGCAATGTACTAAACACCAACTCAAAGTACTATACAATAGAGGACTCTTTGCAGAGAGATACCACTGTTTTCAATCCTCCACTCTACAATATTGATGAACTCTGAATATTCTGTACACTATTAATTCTGCTCTAAGCCTTTCATTATTGAGGATGCTCTTGTTTATGAGGCAGTGAATAATTCCAGAGCAACAGCTAAGACCACATCAGGACTAATAGAGGAAAAAAATGATTGACAATGTTGTATCGTATTTTACTCTACCACTGCCATATACAGTAGTGGAAGGATGTGTATAAAAAATTAGTATGATGTGCAGGGTGAAGGTAAATGAAAACATCGTGTAAGACATATTGTGCTGTACCATTATGCTACTGCTTTTTTAAGTTACAATATAGATAATTTAGATGCATTAGTACTGTAGTATATTTTCAATCAATGCTATATCCTTTCATAGGTCAAACCCAGTTTTAATGGATTGGATATCTACTACTCATATTCTCATATAGCTTTAGGAGAAATGTTGGAGGAGCAAACTTGGTAAGTGTTCGACTTACAAAATATCTCGTAGGCTACTTATATGATACAGTACAGTATTTTCTGTTAACAAAATAATCCCTACAAGTCACTAATATTCTAAAATTATACATTCTGTAGATAGCCTTGAACAATGATTCACCCAAAATAATATTGGTGTCTGTAACAGAATTATTAATAACCTGTAACACCTTTGAACAGATTAAATGACAGACACATTTTTAAGTCATACAATACAAAATAATAGCTTACATAACACTGAAGCAAGAATGTACTGGGCTTGAAATCACACCAAAATTTGCACAGCAATTTTACAACATTTGCACTTGAACATAGGAATACCTTAAATGCTGGTCTTGTACATGGTGCCCCCCAACGGGAACCGCCTTGACGTGGTGGGGGGGCTTGTGTGTCTCTGAGACCTGGCGAGCTAGACTAGAGGGGGCTCCGGCCCCTGCTCTGCCCCGATTTCGGGGAGAGAGGGCTTCCCATGCTAGGAAGGTCTCTAGTGAGAGACCAGACTAAATAGTTCCCATCTTTCAGTTCTTCAACTGTCCCTCCTTTCTTTTTATTTCCTTCCTGCTTGCTGTCAAACCTCTCTATCACTTTTTTTCTGGTGCTATAGGACCTCGATGTTGCGGCGCCTAATATCCATCAATCAATCAATTGTACATGGTGCTATATATGCCCTATACAATGTGTTTTGGTGCACTATCTTCTCTAGCTTGATCATGTTTAGTCAGGCAATAATGCACACATAATAAGCTTTTAATGGCAATTATTTTATACAGTACTTTAGAAAGGTTTGTATAAAGTTATGTCCCACCAGTTCAGAATACCTAAACACAGATTGCAGTATTATACTCATAGGTAGTGTATAGCAATAGCCAACTCAACTACGCTGTGATGACTGATTGGTCAGTTTTATTGACTGCAAGCCTGTTGAATTATTTTGTCCAAGGGTCAGATCCCAGAAGAGGCAGCTGGCATGAGTTGACTAAACTTTTCATCCACCCTTACAGAGTTGGTTGGTAAAATGAGCACAAGGTGTAACATCTAATGAAGGTAACTGGTAACCTGAATGATATGGGTTAGTATCTCAGGATTGTGAGTTACCAAAGCCTGCCACAGCTAAGTGCCATTGTTGCATATGCACCCCACTTTATTTTTTTCTTTTGCTAATGAAGCCCTTTCGAATTCAGTTGTTTCCCTGTAAAGGAGCTCTGCCTGCAGCAATGTAGGCATACGTAATAATGGTCTTGTTGCCCCAGTGGTCCTGAATCAATCACTTCCCTCATTTCTACAAGTGCATCCTTCCTTGTTGTTGAGCCACAAAAGAGAGGATTGCCTTTACAATGCGAGTCCATCATATCAATCACCATAAACTTTTCACTATTTATTGACCCAAAACTTGGTGCACAGCCATCCTTTGCAGGCCATTAAATCTGAGATTGCATGAAATGAGGCTATACATTTTGTTACTGTACATCAACAATAACAGTGCTACAACTGTGGCTACTTATTAGTGTCATATCTCAAGTTCCAATGTAATTTGAGTTTGGGGACACCAGCTCCTATGCGAGCTAATAAAGGGGTCTGTAAATATATTTTGTATTTTTTATATAATTGAAAACACTGATTAAGGGGCCTCTGATATACTGTATAGTAGTCACAAAATTCAATGTTGTGAATTTTCAAAACTATGCCACAAATTGGAAAATTTAAACTACCCGGTACACTGAGGTGCCATATCTCTTGATGCAGATTAACAACAGCAACACAGGCTGTTGTAACCCTATCAACTGGACAATATGAAAATACTTTACTGATGATATGAGTGCATACTAGGTATCTACATATTGTATATCCAGTACCATACACTAATTTATTTAGTGTCAGAATTAAGTAGAAAATAATTAATATTTCACAGTGTTTGATCATCGTAATCAAGAATTAATATATTGGGTCCTTGATGACAAAGTACTGTATATAAGTGTTCATGGATTGTGTTATATTATTATGTAAATGAATCAGCAACACACACATTCTGTATATATATGCTGTAGCAGTCCTAGATTTTATTTTTCTGTGACTTCCTTAACAGTAGTCTCAAACTTGAGGTGAATATAAAGTGATATATTTTTCACAGGTTGTCTTATCCCCAAGTTTGTATAGTTTTGCTGATGGCTAGTTCAAACTTATGCATAATTAGAGTACTGTACTGTACTATACTAGGACAAGTACCCTTTAGGGAAGTACAGTATTGCCTGGAAAGGGGCTTGGCACCCCTTCTGTCCCGATTCATCTCTCATTTCTTCTATTGTACTCTCCTTCTTTCCTTGGTATTCCTTCAAAAGTTGTTATCCCATCTTTCTGTTTCCCTTTCTTTTGTGTTGGATGGAGTCACCATCATCTTGGAGCATGAATTTTCTACACACAGCATGTGAATGACCCAAAACTTTTCCTTATTCCATCATTAGGAAGATGATGGCCTGGAGAGCTTGCCGAGAAACTGTCTTATATGGGCCACTGAGTCATGGCAATGTGAGCCGAGTCTGAAATAGTAATACAGTATTGTAATAACTATGTAGCCATCTGATGTAATCATTAACATTATGTTTATTGTTTTTTTGTTACAGAACTGAAGTGCTCATATTCACTGGGAACACAATTCCAATTCTGCCATTTAATGTGTTCAGCAATATGGTATATTTGGATTTTCTAGAGACAATAGATATGTCCAACAACCACATTAAATTCATTCAGGGCAGAACCTTCCACAAGGTAAGGCAAAGAGTTTCAAATTATTTACTCTGCTTATTCCTTGAATACAGTTTTATGCACATGCACACACACACATATAGACATTTTTATTATTCATTTAAAATATGGGACTTGTACTACATTATATGGTGATATCACCCTCTCACACTCTTATTCTTATGCATTTTTTTTTTTTTTTTTAAATATCTAGCCTCTTCTGGCAGAACAGAGATCTTTCTTCCCTAGGATGGTAATACAGTACAGTACTTTGTGTAGCCTACAGGTACAGTATATCATAACTAAGATGTTTAGGCTATGAAAGCCTCTTCACCATACTATTCTTGAGAAAGTTTAGAAAAGGCATTTAATTCCATCCACTAATGTACTTCTTTTGTACGTACTGTATACTATACACTCTTATACTATACAATATTGTACAGTGTTACTGTAGTAAATATTACTAGTTTCCTGTCTGACAATCAACTTTGAATTATTTCATATTGTCATGAATTAGACACAGCTATTTTTTCTTGACTGGGAATCATAAATACCGGTACCGTAAAGTTTATGGATTTTTAAGTTATCTTTGTCTCATTACAACACTAACCACCTCAGAAGCAACCATCAGACAGAGAGGTGGTGAGACTTTCAACTGTAAATGCACCTCAAAAGTGTCACATATAATCCTTTAATAATTTTATGTAGAGAGACAGCATCCACCCGAACTCAATCTATGTAGACATTACTCTCAGTCTTTCATATACAAAACTAGTCAACTCTGGAACACTTTACCTTATCCATATTCCTCCTTACTATGTGTGTACAGGCATCTCTAAGAAAATAGAAAATTTGCTCAGTAGAGAATTTTTATATATTTTTTAAATACAGTACTGTACTATGTTTCAATGTAACGTTTTTACTTACTATCTCAGTAACAAATCCATAAACCTACTGACATATCCAGTTTACAGTCGTGGCACTTAGTCCTTGACCAGGGTGTAAGGGGAAGTTTGGTCAAAGACTATTTGCCAATACTGTACATGTTTACAGGAATTGTATCCTTATTGTACAGTACAGTACAGTATACCGGTATACATTACGTGTATTAAGCATTTGTCACAAATTGAGTAAGTGAGGTAAGTGGATACTGTAATTTTGATAACATATTACAGTACAGTACTGTATTGTATACAATATACTGTATGGTATCAGTAGTATCAGCAAAATGTTTGCTTAATTTTCCTTTCAAGCTTTACTTCTGTTTACAATAACTAATTTTGTGTGGCTTATTTCAGGTCTACAATGTTAAAAATTTGATCTTAAGCCACAACAACCTGGAGATAACGGATGATAAGGAAAGGCCAAGAGTCTTCAGTAATTTTGAAAACCTGGAGCGACTTGTACTCACAAATGCATTTTCTGAAGATTCTAATTCATCTGACTACTTGTTGAGCCTAGAAGACATCTTTTATGAGAGTGAACTTGTGTAAGTTATAAACAAATAAGACATAATATTTACATTAACCCTTTCAGTATCAGGGGTGTCGGGAAAAATCCAACTGCTCGTTACATGATGATGCATATTGCGTTGGGAAAAATCTAACCACTCGTTATCCAATAAATTGTATTGTGTCCATTTCTATCATGATTTTTTTATTATCTTCAGAAAGAACAAACATTCCTTATCAAAATAAAAATAAAATGAGTGCAATACGTACATGAATAAATATGGTCGGGAGAGTAAATCCAATACAACAATTTTTTTCCTGCAGTGAGTGAGGGAAAGTAGATTGGGAGAAGATGTGAGGTCCCTGCTCACTCAGCACATTAACAGTTACGGATGCTATATGCATCATCTGGTACTGAAAGGGTTAATAAATAAACTTTGCCAAAAGTCTGGTCACATAACGCAAATAACAAGGCAACGAAGCCATGAAGTACCCTTCAGTACACATTCTTGGCAAGAGTTCCTATCACTTCTAACTGGTAGAAAATGAGATTTCATATCCATAGTGCTACAAATAGATGTGAAGTATGTACAGTACTCTTTTGTGCATTAATTTAATGTACGTGTTCACTGGTTTATGAATCATACTGAAACTATGGTTGGAAGACAGCATTACTGGTGAGAACATGCCAGATGTGTGAACAACAGACTTTCTATCTATCTATCTATATCTATAGCTCTGACGCCTCATTCCTTCTGGGAACTCCCTCCAAGGGGGTGGCCACGGCAAAAATATCTCCAGTTTTCCCTGTCCCAACACTCCCTCCTTACTTGTTCAAACCCTCCTCTGACCCTTATGTTTCTCTCCTTCACATACTCTTCCACTCTGTTCTGCCATCTAACTGGCGGTCTGCCTCTCACACCGCGTCCCACCACTTCACTTTCATACACCCTCTTTACAAACTCTTCACCTTGCATTCTCTCTACATGTCCAAACCATCTTAATGTATTACGCTTCACTCTCTCAACCACTCCACACTCGATACCAATTGCCTTCTCACTCATACCACATCTCTCGTACACACTCTCATTACTTTCTCCATCCCACCTAGACACCCCACATGCTCCTCTCAAGTAGCTCATTTCCACAGCACCTATCCTAGACTGATGAGCCTTACTCCATGTCCATGTCTCTGATGCATATGTCAGTGTTGGCAGGATTATACTGTTCCTCAGTCCCCTCTTCACTTCCATACTCACACTTCTACCCTTCATAATCCTTCCCAATGATCCCATGACCTGTCTACCCTTCACTGCTCTCTCCCTAATATCTCCTTCCATACTTCCATGTTTACTCATAACTGTACCCAGGTACTTAAACTCCTACCTTTCCCAATATATTTCTCCACTATTGATTTTAATGCAAATATTTGGTCCACACATCCTCTACCCTTTCTAAACCCTACCTGCTCCTCACTAACTTTACTCTCTGTTACTTCCATCAGTCTCTCGGAACCTTCCCATTCACCTTCCCCGGTACACTAAGAAGGCTTATTCCCCTATAGCTACCACACTCCTCCTTACTCCCCTTCCCCTTATACAATGGTACAATTATAGCCCTCCTCCAATCCTCTGGCACCTCTCCCTGCCTCCAAGCCAATGTGCATATATGCAACATCCACTCCACCACTACCTCCCCCCCACACTTTAACATTTCAGCAGTTATCCCATCTACCCTATTGCTTTCCTAACTTCTTCCCTTCCTAGTTCTCTCTGTATATCCTGTCGTCTACCACCTGCCTCCATCCCCAGGCATGTCACCACCGCCTCCCCTCCCGTCCCCCCATTCATCAGACCATCAAAATGTCTCTTCCACACTTCTCTCACTTCTACTCACAGTAACTTCATCCTCTCTCTTCATTCTCACACTACCAGATTTTCCTTCTCTTTCTCTTTTAACCTCCTTCCAGAATAATTTCTTGTTCTCTTTAAACTTTTCACTCGGTTTCCTACCAAACTCCTCATCCACTCTCCTTTTACTCTCACTCACCATCCTCTTCACTTGTCTCTTACATACATTATAATCTCTCTTCCATCTCTCTCTCACTTCTTCAGACACATTCCTCTGTATATATTTTACCAAAATATTTTATTTATTTTATAGGACATAGATGTTACTATTGTTAAATATTTTCATAATTATTTTCTTGTATTATCTTCCAGCTACCTGAAGATATTGCACTTGGAACAGAATGAAATCTGGACCATTGGAGACAACCCCAAGATCTTTTGCCAGTTGCCTGCCTTAGAACAACTGCACCTTGGTCAAAACAGACTCTTTGACTTTGACTTTCGAATCGACTGCCTTCACTCCTTGTTGTACATTGATCTTGAGATGAACATTATTCCTAGGTAAGCTGAATGGAGGATGACAGGCCTGCTAAAAGTTTGTATCAGTAAAGTAAATTTTAGAGCAGGTAGAATACTTCCTGATGACATAGAACGGACATGTGATATAATACCAAAGTAAGTGTAGGAAGATTAGAAATTGAGAGAATGAAAGGGATACATATGGATAAATTTATGTGGAGGGTTTTTACTGTGATTGTCACCCCTTGTACAGGTAATGGAGTTTCCATAAAGGATAATAATGGATGCAGTGATCACAAATACTAGGTAGCCTTCCCTCTAAAGTTACCTTTCTTAATAAAACAGTTGTATTTATTGTCAACAAGTGGCTGTACATTACATTTTTTTTGTTTTTTTTTTCAGATTTACAGGTACTGTACAGTACTGTACTTCATTTAATGATTGAGTTATTGTTCAGTTCTTAGCCATCAGAAGTGAAAACATTCCAATCACAAAATATACTCATGTACTAGAAAATGAAAATATCTGCTGTTTCAGGCTCTCTGATGATGCTATGACTCGACTGGATTCAGTATTAGAGCCCACCAACAAATCACTGCAAATAAAGATGACAGAAAATCCATTTTCATGCGACTGCCGTTCCAAGAACTTCGTTCACTGGCTAAACACAACCAAAGTGAAAGTAATGGAGTGGGAACAGTACACCTGTTTGGATGGCTACCCTGAGAATAACATTGGGAAACATCTTGGTGAGGTAAGATGATGTACTATTAACTGATTGCTGTTATATACTGTAGTATTAGTGTTTTATATTATATTGATCATGAATGAACATTATTCTGTATATTGTCAGTAATTACATCATAAGTGCAAATTTCATGTCATGTACTGAGCCTTTCTAGTTGACATTCAGGTAATATTTATTAAACTCAAATTCATTTCTTTAGGTACATGAATTGAAGTGCCCCTCAGTCCATGGCAATTCAGTAAAGGCAAGGAGCGAAAACATAGCCAACTATGATTCTGGAATATATCCACCTGATGATCATGCCAATCACCCACACTACCACGGGTACTCTTCTGGCACTATTGGTGCTCTATCCTTCTTTCTTGTCTTTACATCATCCCTGCTTTTGGCTGTGGCTTACTTCCACCGTAAAAATCTCCAAAATATTGTGCTTCCTTACTGGGACTTCATCACAAGAAAGATTGGTTATACAGGCCTGTCCAATGACGAAGCACCACATGAAGTGAATGTCTAGAAGTTGCAAGGTAGGTAGAGTATGTACTGGTAAAGTATGTAAATTCATGTGAGAAAATGGTAGACATTACTACAGTTAGGTTGTAATGCTTTTACACACACACCATAGTAGTGTAGATTTTTATGTAACCAAAGTAACTTTATTACAGTACAATGCTATTCTTTGAAGTTCATTAAGTAGCTCTGATGTAATATATACCTTGAAATAGAAATATTTTTTGTCTGTTTACATAAGGTGATGTAATGTTGATAAAAATGAACATTGATGAAATTGACCTTGATGTAGCTGATTGCACTAACTCTGATCACGATGAGTTGATGAGAGTTGAGTAGGCAGGCATTGGGTGTACTGGAGGTTGAATGGAATGCAGCAGTAGGAGACTGATTTATTATATATTAGTGTATTGGATATTTATTATTTATTTCAAGGAAGCCGACCTTATGATTAGGTACCAATGCATTCATACTTTCACTTGGAAGTTATGTCTGTTCCAAACAAGGTCATGATGGTCACAATGGCAGTATTGTGATAAATTGGCAACCATTCCAGCTTAGCACAATAGTGAAATCTTTACAGGTGGAAAGTTAACCTTACACGAAGTTCTTTCACAAGTATATTAAACTTACACTACTGATAGTTAATTTGTTTTGATTAACATTAATTGACAATATTTTACTGTCACTTACAATAGCTCTGCAACACCTTCAAAGGAAACAGCCTAAAATATATGCAAAACAGTAATTTTTTTTCTGTTTCTTTTTACTGCAATATTAACTTAAATGGCGCTGTTTCATTTATAGGATGCAGAACATTGCTCGTAACTGTTCATGGGTCTAGATAATGCTTATTTCAGAATATCTCAGAATAGCTATTGTTGTACACTTATCCGTCCTGCCTAGTATAGCTAAATGGAGACTGAAATTAGTTTCCACCTTTGCCACTACTGAGTGGAAGGCTAAGAGCAGTCATCCTCATATATTATTGATATTGCATTAGTTTGCAAGCTCCCAAGCACTGTATTTGGCATAATGCACATTTAGCTCGTGGATTATTCTTATACATGTACAGTATATTACATTTGTACTGTAGTTTAGGTAACTGTACTGTAGCTATATAATCATTATTTCCCTAAGTACTTTATGGAATACTGTAGTACTGTACAATCCTTTCAGTTTTTCAAGACATGAGAAAAGTTATTAATGTGGTATTGTAGTGTCTGCAGTTAAAATTTTGATTAAAAACTAACTTTGAGGTGCCTCCAGCTGAAATTGTTGGGAATCAGTAAAATAATACAGTATAGATGTAGATTTTATCATTCCTGATGGCTTATTTTAATGCAAAAGGATTCTTGAAGAATGAGGTTTGAGATATCCTTACCATAAAATTATCTTTGGTATATAGTATATGAACTCATTGCGTAGAGTACTATACACTACACTATGGCTTCAAATAATTTTACACCCACACAATTTGAGTGTTTCATATTAGCTGCTTGATCAACTTAAGGTGGTACCTATTAGAAGCATCTACTTACAGTACTTTTAAAATAGGCACACTTATGCTGTTCCTCTACTCTTTTTCTCTCTCCCTATCTTTAGCTGATGGTAAATATCTAAAGCTGTTAAAATTCCTCTGCATCTGTTTGCCAGATTCATGACCCATAACCCCTTAGAGACAAAAACTTTGACCAATCATGGATAGCCTTTTCAATATCAGCAGGGGATAATTATTATCACCTTTAGTAAACACTCAGTATGTAGTGGGTGAAAACAGAATGGATTGTCTTAGACTACAATTTTACCATCACATTTTTTGTAGGAATGCATGTGTTAGCAGCACTTCAACAAACTTTATTTATTCTTGATTGTAAGAACCACAGCTGAGATAAAGAGGATGAATGGTTTGAAAGATCAACTCATGCCACAGTTACAATTGATGGTGGTAAAAATTGCTTCCTTTGTTGTAATGCAATGCAGACTTTTCACTTTGTCTATGATAAAATATATTTTATGAGTAGCGTAAAAATATTCTATGATTATGTATGCGCTTAAGAACTCCTTTCTCTTCAGTTGATTGCATACACGGTAAGTACCGGTACCAGAGGCTAGTGGATTGGGCCACTACGCAAAATATTATACACTGGATTTTATCCCGATGTTGTCATAATGTTTAATAAATACTCTTGGAGATTGATGTACAGTTGGCAAAAAAAGTATCAATACCAACCTTACATTGAAATTAAATAATTTTGCACGGTAAGGTTGGTACTCTTGGTATGTGGATCCCGGACGCATTTTCGCGAAGTCTGGCGGGCTACGTGCCCACACTGCTTACTGCTGGGCCAAAATTTTGGTGGCTAGGAGAAGAATAATGCTGGGTTATAACGATAAAACTAACCATGGGACAATCTTTGAAATAGTTTCATTCTCTTTCCCAGATCATTTTACCTTAAATGAGCCTAACCTAATCTAACCTAAACTGGACCTAGCCTAACCTAACCAAATCAAGCGCTGGCACATACCCGTATAAAGTTCACAAATATATATCCTGACAGGGAGTGTGGTTTCCAGATTTTTAGTCGGTCTCATTACCAAACTCCTTAATATTCATTACCAAGAGTAATATATATATATATATATATATATATATTACCAAGAGTAATATATATATATATATATATATCAAGACAAAAATATATATACTGTATATGAGTAATATCTCCCCTTATAAAAAGCAGTAGATAAAGGTTTTGTAGTACTTGTGCCACTCAAATATATCCTGTCCAATTGATAATGTTGTTGTTTGGGTTTCAGTGCTCCTTGCAAATCACTTTCTAGAAGGATTTGATATCATATATTAGAATACAGGAGTACTGTATTAAATTATGTTAAGTTTCAAATTGGAGTGAGAGAATGTGGTTCTAGTACAAACAAAAATAATTTTCTGTTGAGCTTTCAATGTGAAAATTTGTTGGACAGGTTCTTTTAATGTCAAGAAATTATACATCGGATTTATTATACTGACCTGTAATGTTATATGTTTTTAATTTGGCAGATGTTGATATCAACTATCTATGTATATACCGGTATGGATTGTTGTCTACTAATAGTAGTAAATATTGAGTATGTATTGGGAGCAGTTTGATATTTGTTATGTAGCTGTTGGTAGCCTATTATGTCCTAATCAGCATCTGTAGATTTTTACTCAATACTGTACAGTACTTCTATAAAAATTAATTAGATTAATGATTTCTGTATATTAATTTTATTGCATTTTATTAATTATTTTACACTAGTTTATCAGTGTACAGTAGTTTTTTCTGTAGAAGTTAGTTGTTGCTCTTATTGTAGATTGTACGTACAGTATGTAGATATAATGTTTTTCATTTTGTGCCATAAAGGTATGCTGTATACAAATAAAGCTGAAAAAAGCAATGATCCAAGGTTTTGTTCTGTGTACTTGTTACATTAGGACAGTAATGGTTGTTGATGACAATTTTTTACAGTGGGATAGTGGCAGGTTAGGTGTGCAATGGGAAACAAGTAAGGAGGTAAGATAAGCGATAAGAAGGAGGTTGGTAAGAAAAGCCCTCATGTTTTGATGGAATAATTGCAGAAATGCTGATACTTTACTGCATGATCCATAGAATACATTCTCTGGACCCTGCTGTACTGTATAGGGAAGTGATGTACTGTACAATGTATTATTATAGTAGTGGAATTAATAGTATGTACTGTACTCCCTGTAAGTTAATGAGCTTTGAAAACATTAAATAGAACCAGACGTCTAGGAAGAGCCATAATTGACCCTTGGAAACAGTACCAGAGGACTAAAGGAAATCCATAGTTGAGCCAATGCACGAGGAGATTGGGAGAAGGGGTGAGTGTTGTCACTAAAGAGCAAAAAGCATATTGATTTTGTCAGAATAGGTACAGTATGCTGTATTCATGGAAATTGAGAAGCATGACAGACTTCACAGGTGGATTCTTTTGGATTTTCTCCGAATCTGCAGTGTACGAGATACTAGGTACACGACAATAATGTTATATGGAGAGGCAATTGCCTATGTATGAGTGAATGTGATCTGAATAAGAACTGTGGCATTATTATAGGGTTAAGGAGAGGTTTATGATGTCACTACGGTTGTCCAGAACTTCAGATTGTACACATAATAAATAACTTTCACAATGGGGTTTAGTGATACCATGGACAAGTACTGTAGCTGGTGTTGTCCTTTTTTTATTTCCATTGTTATTCATCGCATGAGGAGTGCCCCAGTAATATTTTTTTTATCTTCTGTACATAAAATGTACAGTACATGGATAGTTGCCACAGTGCTAAACAGTCTCATTTGAACATTTGCTGATCATGAGCCTGAGACATTGAACTACCATGTCGTGACACCCAATTTCACAAATTGTATTGTTTAATGGGGTCTACAACTTATGAACCTTTTCAATTTTTTACCATTCCCCATCCAGAATGAAACTCGACCTTACTACATGTACTTTTCTTTCCCTGCCTTCATCTCAAGCATCTAATGAGATCTTAGTGAGGCTTATGTAATATCCTGTTTATGATACAAGCTGCTGGCCTTGCATTTAGAGTTAGGGCCCCTTTCAGACAGTCTTAAGTTGTGAGGCAAGGGAGCCGGGCATGTGGGTTACAAGTCGTGTGCTACTAACAGTCATGTGGTCAAATGTGTCTCGATAAACTGGTGCTACAGCATTTTTGCATATGTACAAATGAGATTTCACTTACTGTATGCACACATTTTCTCTGTACTGGTCTATGAAATATATTATGTCCTCTCAATGCAACCACAGCTGAAAATTTTGTGACATGGTAACTGAAATGAGCTGGGGTTTTGTAAGGTGCATTACTTAACCAACAGTGCTAGACTGAAAAACATGCCTCTTTGTTCCTCTACATGGTATAGTTTCTTTGTGTTGCAGTGACTTCAGGAGGTGGCCATCTGCATATACACACAGTGTAGTATTTTCCTGTAGAACACAGCTATAATTCAGTTACATAAAATTACAAAATTAAAGGAAACTATAAATATATATTTTATGTTTAATAAAACTAAAGAGCAAACAGAATCAACAACCATACAAGTTGTTGATCTGGTTGGCATCAGACTGAGCCATCTCATACTTGTCATAGGCCTCAGTGAGCACAATGTTGGGGTCAGTGGGCACAATGGTGGCATCAACACCCCAGTTGTCAGAGAAGGCGTAGGTACCATAGTGCATGATGCTGAAGTAGTTGTAGTTCTCACCCACATATTGCCAGTAAGTGTCCTTGTCAAAGGCATAAGCGTACCCTGTGGAAATATAGTGTGTACAGTGCTGCAAGGTTGAGGACAGGTTTGAAGCAATGAATTATGTACCTTTTATGAGTACTCCAGTTAAATCATAGCATTTAATGAGTATTCCTTTCCGACATTATTTATGGTGTTTATGTTATGCCACATGCAGTACTGTACAGTATATTATTTTTTCATTTGATCTACATCTATGTTTCCCACTGATTTTCATTTTCCATGACGTCAATTTTTCATGCCCATCTAACCCTCTATTTTACTTCCCTCTCTTACCCATCATTAGGTCTGTGCTGGAGTCTAGAGTAGAAAGAAATTGGTTTGCAAGTAATAATGGAAGGAGTGTGTAAGGGAGCATGGATCCAGGGAGTCTAGGATTGTGTGGTTGAGAATGAAAGTGGGAGTACAGACTTGGGTTATTGTATGTGCATATGCACCGACAGAAGACAGAGTGGATAGAGTATAAGAGAAATTTTGGATGAGGTATTTCTCAACAATTGCTTTACATAACTTACCGTCTATTACATTCTCATAGTAAATGGTAACATAGTTATCGCGGTCATTACGACAGTGTTCATGGTAGAAGCCGATAGCATGCATCAGCTCGTGGATAACAGTACCCACATAGATACAGCCATTTGTATCAAGGGACAACTGCTGCATTCCACCAATGGTGCCCACATAAGACCAGCATCTGTTGATAGAAATGATATGAATATATCAACATCAGTAATTTGTTCATTCAAGAATAACTCTTTTTTTTCTTTTCACTTATTTTTTCAACCGCAAGCAGAAAATACAGTACAGTACAGTATTGTACAGTATTTCCAATTACGTTTGAACACAGGTAGAGATGACTAAAGCACATGTCTTATCATAATTTTCATTGACTCTTATAAGATTACCCCTATTGGGGGAATTCCTTGTGGTGATGTAGGCAGTGCATGAAAGGTTTTGGCGCCCCTTCTGACCCAACTACTGTACCTCCTTTTCTTTTGTTTCCATTATGCTTGCTGCCACTTATCTTCCTCTCATGCTGCAGGGTCTTCCTTGTCTAATGCGGTCTTTTTTCATTTTCAATATACTGTACAGTACAGTATATGATTATTATTTTAGTGATGGAGTTAATCTTATATGACTCCTAGCTACCTTCCTGACTGTCATTGTAATTAACAAGTATACCAAACCCGTAAGCATTTTCAATTTTTCTATCTACTGAACATATATAACTATCAAGTTCCAGTGCCTACTAAACTTACCCACTGTCATTGGTGATTATCTCAATGTAGTTTGCTTCTGTTGTCCTCGGCACAAACCTAATGCAAGTCTTGCTGTGGAAGTCTGCCATGCCTTGCAGTATGATGGTTTCTTGGGCAGATGCTAATGAAGGATGGCAAAAAATTAATTAATGTTAATTTTGTAGTTAAAGATACTGTACAGTATATAGCTATTGTCACTGTTAAGTTGTGTTTTATGAGGCTATGATTGACTTATTGAGGGAGACCTTTAATGGGATTGCTGCAACTTCAGAAAATTGGTAATGCCAGTGGGCAGACATAAATGTTTGAATGACAGGTTTGCTGATTTATTTGTGTGTATAATAATTTTAGGAAGGGTAATAGCCAGATCTTTGCTTTTGATTGTTTTGGGACAACCAGCATTTGGGCCTGGCAAGTTATTAGCAGACAGTAACTGTTACAATTATTACAGTATTGTACTGTACATTGATTAGAAGTAGGCTATACTAATTTAAGGTGGTCAGTAGGTCATTTTAGCCTCAGTATAACATTATTTAAATTTTATGTGAAGCAGACAAATGCTTTAATCAGTGGATTAGCATTAGGTTTAGGTTCATCAGCTTTGTCTCTGAACTTAACCCATACTGAGCTGTTTATAAGGTTAGAAGGCTTATAACAGAATACTGTATATATGTTTCACTTCTTAATAAGGGTTAGGCTAAGCCTATAAGAACCTGGGATATGTTGCATACATTGGTTAATTATCAAATTCTGTGAACTAATGCTCGAGTATCACAGCTGTCTTTTCTGATCAAGATAGACTTCATACTCCTTATGCTCATTGTATGTAGGTTTGGATCCATAACAAAGTGTGGTGCTGTAGTGCAAAATTTCATGACCGTTATTCTTCCTGGGACTAACAGTGTGTATGGTAATGGCGATGCGAACTAAGAGTGAATTATAAGGGTAATACAATCCACATTTTAACATTACTCTTATACTTGAGATATTTAGGTTTTACACAACATTTCAGGGTCATTGATCAGAGATGTACAGGTTCGAAGTGCCCTAATGGTAGCCTATTGTTTTCCTTGTGTACATAAAATCTACCTAGATAATTGTTAAGATTGTTTCTAATCAATACAAAGATATGGAAAAATTTCACGTGCTTTCTCCTCTTAGAATTTATTTCAGTGGTGCAAATCACCTGCAATAATGAATGCCATATGGTAAGTTCCAGATTGTGCTTCACTCCTGCTACCGAACATTGCTCTACCATGGCCTATTATAGTGTGGTTAGGTTTGTTTCTCATGTTCCAAAATACACAGTGAGTATTATACAGTACTGTACTCATACTACTTACTGACAGAGGAACCCAAGATGTATGGCACTACACCACCAGACCACAGGTACTGGTCCCCTAGAATGGCTGCACGTTCTTTCTGTAAAATAATATATGGTCAACACTTTCAGAGTTTGGGTGCCCCTTCAGACCCGAGTCACCCCTTTTCCATTGTTCAACTGTCTCTTCTTTCCTTCATTCTTGGTGTATTTCCTCTGTCTTTTCCTTTGTAATGCAAAAAACTTTTTTCATGGCCTAGCAGAGTCTGCTTTCTTCAATGTTGTTTTGTAATCTAAATATATAATATTGCTCACACTTGACTACTCGATCGTAAAGAAGTTGAACTCAACCTCAGAATGGTAATATATTAGTTCAAATAGTACAATAAAATTAGCCTTTATACATTTCCTGATCATCAAATAAATAAAGAGAAATTAAAAAATATTCATATTTGTAGTTGCTCAAAGGTGGTTATTACCTATCTTGATATGGACAGTACTTTATGAGTTCTGGTGCCCCTTCAGCCGACCCTCCCTCGCCCTCTCCTCCAATTTTACCATTCCTACCCTTTATTTTCTTCTAATTCGTGCTACAGGTCCTTTTTAACCTAGCGTGGTCTTCCTTCTACTTCAAGTTTCATTATGATTAAGCTGACAGAATTATCAATGTATGCAACTATTCTTAGATTGTTTGTTTATATTTTTGGTGATGGATTATATGCCTACCAAGTACTATGGTCATTAAGGCAGAATAACCCTGATGGATTTAGGAACACAGGAGAGTGCATTCCTTATAAGAATAAGTATATCCTAACTAGTCTTGGATTATTTCTCCACCATTCTATTATAATTCTCGTATCAATATACTGTACTGTAACTCGCCCATCATGGCCTCATCGAGGGATTTGTGCTATACAGTACATGATTCAGAGAGTATTACGTAGGGTTATCCCGCACCTGAACTAAATCCAGTAAATCTGGGGCTACTGTACTTATTAGCGCATAAAATATTTCTGCTCTGTCGGCAGGTATGGGATCTTGAGAAGCACAAGCCACAAGGTCATATGATGACAGTCGGTTCACGACCTCCACTATTTAATGAAGCAACGGAGCCCTCCAGCTCTAATGGCTTAATATGGAGTGAGGGAAGGTTCTTTGGTGTGGTTAAATGTTGCAAAATGTAGTGGGAAGTTGCAGTTATTTAGCATGTGTAGTGGTTGTAAACAGTGGTAATGGTAGTGCTCGTGTATTAGAGTATAGGTGGTGTGTATAATCAAGAAAACGAAATGAAATATCGGTACTGTACGATCTGAAAAGGTATAATTATCACAGAGGAATACAACACTGTATTCCTCTTTTGGTCCATCTTAGGCCATCTTCAGGGTCCAACTTACTTGAGTTTTCTTATCTCTTAATAATATCAATGGCATAAATGTTTTTCGGTGAAACTGACGTGAAAATTTCAGTAAAGAAATGATGGAGTTAATCTGGTGTCGTGGCAGCTCTGACTATTATTGACAACAAGAGTGTTATTAATGAGAAAATGTTAAGTTGGTTATATTCCTCCCTTGAATTCATTTTTAACCCCAATATGACCTTCGATCGACTCTCACCCTTACCCTTGATCTGAATGACTAATAATCCTTGACCTGACCCAAGACCTCTTGCTCCTGAACCTCGACCTTTACCTTAACCTGACTGACTCCTAATCCATGACTTCCCTTGACCTGACTGACTCCTAATCCATGACTTCCCTTGATCAAACTGACTCCTAATCCATGACTTCCCTTGACCTGACTGACTCCTAATCCTTGACCTTCCTTTGACCTGACTGACTCATAATTCTTGACCTAACCCCTGAACTAATAACCTTACCCCTGGCTCCTGACCGGCGATACCCTTGATATCACCCTGGAACAGCTCTGGGTTGTAGTGATGGGTCGTTCGTGAACGATCCGGTTCAAAGAGCCGGCTCTTTGCAGTGAACGATAAGAGCCGGCTCTCGCTTAAGAGCCAAATGGCTCTTTTGTCTCTTTGTGAATTTTGCAAATTTGAAATAAATGTACGTGTATCAGGCTATTTTTCCTACACAGTGAGGACTCATATTTTATTCCATTGTTTTTTATGTATTCTAATGGGTAGAGCATTCATTGCTAAAAATAAAAACACTTCAGTTTCCCTTTGGGATGAGAAGCTACTGTCCATTTTCTTTTCTATTTTACTTCATAAATAAAAACTTAGTTTCTTGTTTGAGTTTCAGTTTTTGAACAGGAATATAATGAGCTCTGTACATTAGGTAATTAGCCTTTACTCATGAAATGTGATATAGCCTATTAGTATACACTGTAATAATCGCCATATTTTATAATCACTGCATTTCTATGTAGAGAGCCGTTTGGGAGCCGAAAGAGCCATTTAAGAGCCGGCTCTCTAATCTGAAAAGAGCCATAAGAGCCGGCTCACTCATGGGAGCCGTAAATCCCATCACTACTGGGTTGTACATGGCTCGGGCTGCCTCAGGGATGGTTGGGTTGGCACTCACCACCGCCACCAACGCCGCCACAAACATCAACAACCTGTGAGTAGCAGTTACACATTTATCTTTAAATATTTACCACACTTACACAGTCAATGGTTAGTTTGATATGACTCCTAGAAATATACAGTAAGTCCTCGATATAAAATAATTTGATTTCGCACTATTCTTTTCAGTAAATAGTTTTCAGTCTATCTGGTAATGAATAACTAAAATCTTGGGGAAACATGGTGGTCTTGTATACCTGTATATATGTACACTGGCGGTCAGAAGTTGTGTCCTGTACCCTTGGCAAGATGAATCACAACTAGCCGAGCTTTGATGATTCGAACTACTGTGTGTTGTAGGGAGACACACAGTTGTTCGAATCTTCAAAGCCTTGTAGGGTGTTTGCGATTCATTTTGCGAGGGGATCGGGACACAATTTCTGACCGCGAGTGTACCTGTTTAATTAAGCTGTAAATATTTAGTGTAATTTGTTTTGAATTGCATTGCATTTACCGAAAAGAAAAATAACAAGATAATGAATGACGAAGCCTGTGTATTTTCGTCAGGTTGAAATAAATGGAGTATAGTTTTAATAAATGACAAGGAAAGAAACACTCACATTATGATACAGTCCAGCAGCACAGGAACAATTGACGTAAACTATGAGCCTCACTTTCTTTATATAAGGAGCCTGTGTGTTTGTGTGTACTGCGTCACGTGTTCTTATCATATATTTCCTCGTAGCTGCATCTTGGGTATTTCCTGCAAAATCATGAACAACATTTTAAGGGTTCTGACGTCCCTTCAAATCCAAGCCAACACTTTTCCCCTCTTCCCATATAGGCTAATGCAGTTCCTCCTTGCCTTCTTTCCTCCGTGTATGCTGTCCCTCCTCTCTATCTTCTATATGGTACAAGGTGTTTCTGGCTTGGCACAGTCTTCTTTCATCACCCTTTACATTTATTATTATATGTATCGCCTAAATTTCATGTGTATAGGTATTAGTAGATGGAACAGTAGTGCTGGTAGAAGACTGAGGTGTATGTTAATTAATTACCAAGTTTATATTTGGAGTCCTTTTGTTTGAGTTTGCATTAGAATACGTAAAGTGTTTATTGTGCGTCTTAAGATGTATTGTAGCCTATTTACTTCAGGTGCCAAGATTGGTAGAGGCAGTTTTTTTTTTTTTAGGTTAATGTGAACGAACACCTGCACCTTCACATGATAAAGAGCTCACATGCAGGGTTGGTGGTGAAGTGGTGGCGTTGTCTACTCGTGTCCTTAGGGTCTCAAGATTCCCCACTATATGAAAACCAAGTGGGGTAGGGTAGTGCCCCTCTTTTCAACTTTGCTAGAATATGATGTGTGCATGACTTCGTTCGGTGTCCATCTTGCATGTCCAAGGTTTCTGTGTCAACGCCAACGCCCCGCCGCTCCGCCGCCGCCACCGCCGTTTTTTATAATTATTATTTTTTATTTATTTTTTTAATAATATATTTTTTTTAATTAACTTTTTTTAATATTATTATTAATTTTTTATTTGATTTATTATTATTTTTTCGACGTCGTCGCCGCCGCCGCCGCCCCGCCGCCGTTTTTTAATAATTAGTTTTTTTTTTTTTTTTTTAATAATATATATATTTTTTATTAATTATTTTTTTTAATCAACTTTTTTTTATTATTATTTTTTTTTATTATTAATTTTTTTATTTGATTTATTATTTCTTTTTCGTCGTCGCCGTCGTCGCCGTCGCCGTCGTCGCCGTCGCCGCCGCCGCCCCGCCGCCGCCACCGCTCCGCCGCCGCCGCAGCTCCGCCCCGCAACCGCCGCCGCCGCCGCCCCAGCGCCGCCGCCCCGCCGCCCCGTCGCCGCCGCAGCCCCGCCGCCACACCGCCGCCGCCCCGCCGCCGCCACCGCCGTTTTTTCATATATATATTTTTTTTTTTAATATTTTTTTTAATATTTTTTTTATTAATATTTTTGTAATTAACTTTTTTGTTTATTATTTTTTTTATTTCGTCATCGCCGCCGCCGCCGCCCCGCCACCGCCGACCCACCGCCGCCCCCGCCCCGCCACCGCCGCCGCCACCACCGCCGCCGCCTTATACTGTATACATAATAGAGTCTTTCCGGTTTAGCACAGAAGATATTTCATTACTAGTGAGGAGTTAACAGCATATGGACACTGAAATAATAAAGTTAGTCACACTTAATATTCATTCATCCAAGGTGCGAGGAGCGATTGGTTGTGACTGCTTTTTCCCATATTTAATATTTTTATGTATCTATTTCTATTGTTTTTTCCCACATTATTTATGTGTCTATTTCTATTGGTTCTTATCCTAACCCAGCAACAACATGTAAATTTACTGTACGTAGTTCTCCCCTGAAGGACACATGTACAGTCGGCAGCAGAAGTTCGCTGCAAGCCGACCCTTGTGGAGAGAGTCAGTTGGTCTGGCAATACTGTATAAAGTATAGTTGCCACCAGTGCATTTAAATGCTGTTATTGACGTGGTTTTATGATTATTATTTAAAGTCGAAGTGGCCTATGAAATAATATCCTCTGTTATTAATACCTATAGTATATGAAAATGTAAACTCTTTCATGACAAAAGTTAAAAATGATATATGAGAATGATAATAGAATATTTCTTTTAATTTCACTACCTGTAAACTCGTTCCACCTTCTTTCCCTCCCCACCTGGAAGTATTCTTCACCCTCCTTTTCTCTCTCTCCTCCACCCCCTTTGTCTCTCTCCACCACCTCTCTCTCTCTCTTGCACTAGGAAGAGTCACAGCACTAAATTATATTTGCTCATTAATGTTTCAAATAACCACAGGTCATCAATTATTTTCTTTTATCAGTCCCTGCTCTCCATCCCAAGTTTACATTATAAGGTGTGCAACCAGGTTATCACATTTGTTTGTCCATTTATTACATATACACATCATATTACACACGTCCTTCAGATTTAAAATAATGACCATTAATTATATAAGTAAACTATTATATAATAATTGTGACTAATCAACAAAATAAAGTAGTAGCTCATAAAAAAAAATTATACAGGTTAATGAAGATGTCATTAACAATGAGGATATATAACTTTAAACGAAAATATTAAACAGTATAATGAATTACTCTATTCAGGAAAAGCACCAGGCCACAACTAACTACCGAAATCCTTCAGTACCCACTCCATCCACCGCCGTTTGCAATAACTTACTCAAGCCTGCAGTCTGGCATAGAGCCAACTGTGTTGTAGATCACTTGTTGATTTTTTCGGAATAGTTCCCATTATATATATATAGTGATTAATTTGCATAAATAGACCTAATAAGGTTATATAATAATTAAAATATTCACCGATTAGGTTTTTAACAGTAATTGTATAATATGATACTTTAATTTTTCTTCTATAGAATTGCATTATTTTACGAAGCATAAAATTATAAAATTGTTCGGGGTTTCATAAGTGTTGTTCTGTATTCACCTGCATGAAATGAATTCGCTCAGAGTACGGAAGGGCCATAGCTCGAACAGTTGGAACCATCACCTCCTCCAGCAGTTCGAGATATTTTTCAGCATTAAAACGCCCTTCTATTTCAGTAAGTTCTCCGACGCCGTATAAATGAACCCAACCCCACACATTACAGGTCACATGGCCACTTTTGGCAACTTCACAAATGTTTTCACAGGAGTATCTTGTGCCGTTTCGTCGGATACTTTAATTTCTCTTCTATAGAATTGCATTATTTTACAAAGCATAACATTATAAAATTGTTCGGGGTTTCATAAGTATTCACCTGCATGCTACCATATTTTAATTATTATATAACCTTATTAGGTCTATTTATGCAAATTAATCACTATATATATATAATGGGAACTATTCCGAAAAAATCAACAAGTGATCTACAACACAGTTGGCTCTATGCCAGACTGCAGGCTTGAGTAAGTTATTGCAAACGGCGGTGGATGGAGTGGGTACTGAAGGATTTCGGTAGTTAGTTGTGGCCTGGTGCTTTTCCTGAATAGAGTAATTCATTATACTGTTTAATATTTTCGTTTAAAGTTATATATCCTCATTGTTAATGACATCTTCATTAACCTGTATATGAGCTACTACTTTATTTTGTTGATTAGTCACAATTATTATATAATAGTTTACTTATATAATTAATGGTCATTATTTTAAATCTGAAGGACGTGTGTAATATGATGTGTATATGTAATAAATGGACAAACAAATGTGATAACCTGGTTGCACACCTTATAATGTAAACTTGGGATGGAGAGCAGGGACTGATAAAAGAAAATAATTGATGACCTGTGGTTATTTGAAACATTAATGAGCAAATATAATTTAGTGCTGTGACTCTTCCTAGTGCAAGAGAGAGAGAGAGGTGGTGGAGAGAGACAAAGGGGGTGGAGGAGAGAGAGAAAAGGAGGGTGAAGAATACTTCCAGGTGGGGAGGGAAAGAAGGTGGAACGAGTTTACAGGTAGTGAAATTAAAAGAAATATTCTATTATCATTCTCATATATCATTTTTAACTTTTGTCATGAAAGAGTTTACATTTTCATATACTATAGGTATTAATAACAGAGGATATTATTTCATAGGCCACTTCGACTTTAAATAATAATCATAAAACCACGTCAATAACAGCATTTAAATGCACTGGTGGCAACTATACTTTATACAGTATTGCCAGACCAACTGACTCTCTCCACAAGGGTCGGCTTGCAGCGAACTTCTGCTGCCGACTGTACAGTTGCCTCCATTCGTAGCGACCCCAGTCTCAGGTGTGTTTGGCGAAATGTAGCAGCACTATGTTTGTTTACTCGTGGTCAGAAATGTAGCAGCACTATGTTTGTTTACTCGTGGTCAGAAATGTAGCAGCACTGTGTTTGTTTACTCGTGGTCAGAAATGTAGCAAAACTGTTTGTTTACTCGTGGTCAGAAATGTAGCAGCACTGTGTTTGTTTACTCGTGGTCAGAGGTTTTAAATCCAAATTATCGGTGTTATAATCTCACTATGCTGAAAATCTTTCATAGCTTTGTAATATTAGAAAACTAAATTATATAATTATCATCTTGATTACAAACATGGTGAACGACGTGGCCAGTTATTACACGGGGTGTTGGCTGTTATTGCTTGTCACCAGTGGTTGTTAAAAGTGTTTACAGAAATACAGTTGATATAACATATATTTATTTGTAATTATGGTTGTGTAAAACATATTTATACAACATGGGATTCTGTGAACTATGTATCCCGTTTGTTCATTCATATGGGTTATGATTAATTACTGTGTATTGCTAAAGTTTAATTCCAAACCTCCACCACCACTACTACTGAACCTGACACACCCACACTGAGCAGATACTATAGTCTCACTGACACTTAAATTACTAAGTCGATAATATTATGTTGTCTGTCGACACATAGAATAAGGATTACTTGTGTGTTCAAGGCTATAGATGATAATATTATATTGGTGGCACGGTGTTGGTGAGGTTGTGTTAGTGTTATCTGTTTATTGCACGGAATCCAGTAATAAGCCTACATCCATCTGGCCCAGAATTATTCACATTCATTGCAAGACACACGCCGAGGTCAGGGTTGTCTTGTAAATACTGACTTGACTTTGACCACAATCAATTCACATCACTATGAAAGAGATTCAAGTTGAGTCACTATATACTGCTGGAAACATTCAGTAATAGAGTGAACAATACAATTTACTTAGGAGTGTTTTATGTAGTTTGTGATTACACAGCTTGATACAAAATAAAAGCAAAGTAAAATCTGGACTAACAGG
Source organism: Petrolisthes manimaculis (assembly GCA_034508575.1). Taxonomy (NCBI): domain Eukaryota; kingdom Metazoa; phylum Arthropoda; class Malacostraca; order Decapoda; family Porcellanidae; genus Petrolisthes; species Petrolisthes manimaculis. Next base: position 35,592 of record JAWZYT010002496.1, on the reverse strand, counting down.
AGAACAAATGCAGTGTTATCGGAGCAAGCCAGTAAACTAAACATCAACAGCAATGATGCACAAGCACCTGGATGGTATTAAGTCCAAACCACTTTGTTTTATGCAAAATGCCCTCAAGAGTTTGAAACAAATCCACTTCATACGGTCGTTTTAGACAAGGTCATTGATAAAGTTGGAATCTCGTTATAATAATGAATGAAGGAAACCGCTATCAGCTTTCCTTACCTTGTATAAAAATTAAAGTTTAATCTAATATTTCCTTACCCATAACGAGGAATGGCTAGAATATAATATTATATACCTGGTAGTGGGTATTTGCACGTCGTCGTAGCAAGGGACATAGTGCAAGGTGGATATGGAGCATATTTGGCAAGCCTGCATTTTACCCAAATTTCACCCAGCTCAAAAGTTAACAAGATAATTATGTGCCCATGCCATTGCAGGATCAGCGCATTTCCCGGATTAGTGAAGATGAGTCAGGAACATCCCTTCGACACACATCCTCCACTATAAGTGAGTATTTTGGGAATGCTATAAGAAAATGGCGTATGGGCTACAGCGATAAGAGTAACCATAGGATGTCCATAGAAATATTGTCATGATCTTTGTGAATTACCGGTATGGTGCCTGGATCGAGTGGTTCATCTGTGACAGTGGAGTGAGGTTGCCGCTTTGATAGCACAGGTTTTTGTTTACATATTTTTCTTTATTATTCCTGTAATGCTTTTAACATTTATCCCCTCAGTGTGAAAGGCTTATATTACAAATACAAACAATAATTGATAATTTTACACAAGTTTATTGGAAGAGAGCAATGTAGGAAATCAACATCCGTAAATAGTGTTGATCTGGTTGGCATCAGACTGAGCCATCTCATACTTGTCATAGGCCTCAGTGAGCACAATGTTGGGGTCGGTGGGCACAATGGTGGCATCAACACCCCAGTTGTCAGAGAAGGCGTAGGTACCATAGTGCATGATGCTGTTGTAGTTGTAGTTCTCACCTGCATAACGCCAGTAAGTGTCCTTGTCGAAGTTTGATTCCATACCTGTTGTAAAGGTCAGTACCATTATGATATATTATAATTCGTAGAATACTGTAAATAGTTTGAAAAAGGTAAAAAATGTATACGAATTTAATGGTGATATCAAAGCTGGTAAAGTGTGGCTGATTGTGGTCACAATAGGAGTGTGTGTTACTCGTTTTGCAATAGGAATGCTTTGAGGGTTAGTAGTGGCAGGCAAGTACCGAGGGACAGTGACTTGGATTGGTGGGAGTTGAGATATCATTGGGTCACTTCTAAAGATCCTGGGGATGGTATTACGTGGTAGGGAAGCACAAGGATTCCACAAATTATAAATATTGACTTAAGACTATAACACACTGTCCTACTTTTTAACTTGACCTGTATGCATGAATATATATAGTCTACCAATCATCTGTAAAAGTAACATACCGCTTATGACGTTGTCAAAGTAGATGGTGACGTAATCATCACGGTCGTTACGGGTGTGCTCGTGGTAGAAACCGATAGCGTGCATCAGCTCGTGGATGACAGTGCCAATGTAAATACAACCGTTGGAATCCAGGGACAACCTCTGCATTCCACCAATGGTTCCCACGTACGACCAGCAGCTGACATGGTACATAGGGAATAGGGTTTATTATGCGGCCTAAAATATACATTATATTATTACTTTATTCTAAGTCCTTGCCCATTAAAAAAGAACATATATATAGTTGTTTGACATCATAGGAAATCAACCACTAAGCTTTTCTCATCTCATAATTTTAAGTTCGATTAATCAGTTTCTTATTTTCATGAAAATTATACGTAGACCTGATAAATCCTCAAAGCAGGTGATTAAACATTGGGAGAATTTATAGTGAGTGTTTATAGTACCATGCAGGCTGGTTGGAGGTACTGTATAGTATAAATAGTAGCTCTCCACCTCAGTAAGCTAATAAACACACTACATGAAAGGGGACAATGTGACACAACCAGATCAGGGGTGGATGGGAAAACACCTGTTGCAGCTTAAGTTCACATTCATGGGAAGATTAAGATAACTACCCTTGGAAAACGATAGACGGATAATATAATTATACTGTCACTACAATGGATGGGAAAATGCTAACCAATCATAATCTAACCTATCCATCCATCTTAGTTAGTGTGTCAACAGAGTCCCAAGAGTTGTTAATATTATCTGTTCCACAGATGTACAATGCAGCTGTACAATATGTGTATGATATTCACTCTATGCCTCTCACCCATTGTCGTTGGTGACGATTTCGATGTAGTTACTCTCGGAGGTCCTGGGTTGGAACCTGACGCAGGTCTTGGCATGGAAGTCATTCATACCATCCAAGATGACTGACTGTTGTGCCGAGGCTGTAAGATTAAACGTTTTAATAAATATCGCACTGGTACTGACAGTAAAATAATCAAATTGAACAAGAGTAGTGACAAGGAAACCTTAAAAGGAATATTAATTAATTAAATCTGTTTTGAAATTATAGAGCTGATCGTGGTCTGAGTCTAACAAGTCATGAACCTCTGTGTAATATTAATATTGAGTTATGGGCGTCAATGTAAAATCTATCTTTATATGTGTTCCATTCATCGGTGATCAAACAACTAATAACGAATAAACATAATATATTTTGAGACGGTGAATAAAACTATTCTGGTAAGTAGGTGAATAATGCTGACACTCTAAACAACCCTTTTTTAATAAAAGTATCTGTCCTGAGAAAGAAAAAATGACAATTATTTACCTTGTGACAAACATTTAATTGTGTATTTTGTTTTGACATTTTTGTTTTATAAATATTCGTCCTCTTATCAGGGATCTTCCCTATTTAATACATTAAAATTGATAGACATTATGAGAAACATCGTTGGTATAGGAAGTGATTAATTCTCTATGACGTGAAGTTGGCAGTGCATTTGGTCTCTTTAACATTGCAGGTAAAATTTAGTTCATAGAAAGATCTGTAGCCTATCGTAGATAACATTGCCCTAATTTCAGCAGCGTTTTCGTTACTCAAATTCTCGTCTTTTACGATATATAAGAGTGCACTCCACGGTGACTCCAAGCATTTATTATTCCCATTTAGCGGTCTTCCACTAGTGTCTATTATTTTAATGAAATAATTAATTTTCCTTAGCAGTAACCACAAGGTAGTGTACCAAGTTATATAGTTTCCTCATTACATTAAGTAAACCCGTGATGTCGTCAGAAAATTGGAGGTTAGTGAGTCCTTCAAATATTGCCATGAAAAACAATTATATTGAAGGAGCATGTTTCGTGGCTTAGTCAGGAGGAATCAGAGGACACCAAGTCTCATACACGATCACAGAGTTCTTTGATCACATGACTCGGTGTTGTACTTACAGACACTGGAATCGAACACGTAGGGCACAACACCACCAGACCACAGGTACTGGTCCCCGAGGATGGCCGCACGCTCATGCTGCAAGATATAACAAGAGTCAGGACAGGAAATGGATAAAGGGGACAGAAGAACAACATAAACAGGGCAGGACAGTATAGGAAAGAGAGGACAAAAACAATACAGAACAGGGCCAGACACGACTGAAAAGGGGGGACTAATGAACAGGACAAGGCAGGACAGGAAAGAGAGCACAGAATAAGACAGGGCAGAACAGCGCAGGACATAAAACGATATAACATTACAGAGGAGGGCAGGGCAGTGCAGGTCAGGTCAGAGGAGGGCGGATCAGTTCAGGACAGGGAAGATAATGACTGTGTTATTAACGGGAACAAATAATACTCTAAGTTAGAATCTACCTATATCCATATCTCTCAGACTGGGGTTAGGTCATGTCCTTCATTCACCCGCTCCCTCGTAGAAGGAATATGGCCTGTAATGATGTTGGGAATACTGTAAGGGTTTTGGCACCCCTTCGGCCCCAGCCCCTTTCAGTTTTTCTACTGCCCCTCTTTCTTTCTATTTCCATCCTGCTTGCTGTCTCACCTTTCTAACACCATCTCCTGGCGCTATATGACCTCGCTGTTTCGGCGCCTAATATCAATCAATCCTGTCCCTCCTCTCGGTCTCCTTCTCTTTTGTAGTCTTCCTGACATGGCACATTACAATCTGACCTTGCCCTGACCCCTGACCTTACCCCTGGCTCCCGACCCTCGACCTTACCCTTGAACATAACCCCTTGACCTGACCCCTGAAGTAATAACCCCTTGACCTTACCCCTGGCTCCTGACCGGCGATACCCTTGATGTCACCCTGGAACAGCTCTGGGTTGTACATGGCTCGGGCTGCCACAGGGATGGTTGGGTTGGCACTCACCACCGCCACCAACGCCGCCACAAACAATAACAGCCTGCAGAGGGAGGAAGATTTTAAGATGACAGTGATGTGTTGAACGCTTGAACATAATATATATACTGGAAACTCGTCCATCTTAATCTTGACTATGTAATTATTATCCAAGATCAGTGGTAATTACTGTCTTCCAATGTTTAATGACGAGTTCAGTTAATCGGCAGACAGATGTTGGAGCCTTAGATTATGACGTTATGTATATGTACTCGCGTATAAATTATGTACTCGCGATCAAATATATGTATCCAGGCTTGCTTCGAGTAGCCTGATCGAGGATTAAGCAAGCTCAAGCAAATATGAAACAAGAAAAGCGTTGTAATTGGTTCACTACTATGTCAAATGATTCGAAACTTAACAATACCTGGATACAAATTGTAGATTACGAGTGTACAGTACTTGAGCAAATGATATGCCAGGTGATTTAAAGATTGCCAAGCAAACCCCCTCTTCCTAAAGTTAAATACAGGAGAAACACTGCTATTTTTTCTCATATTGACATTTGACACGCAATGATGATTTGATATTGAAGGCTATGATTTGCTCTACGTCTTATTAAGGTTATTGTTATTACTTTTATACTGTGACAGGAGAGGGAAAACCCCTTTATTGGTGGTTTGTTCCGTATCATTAATTATTGTGTTGTGGAATCCGTGTTCTCTATTTTCCGAAAATATTCTGTCCTCCTTAGCGTTGAAAAATTAATATATTTATAGTATTAGTTAGTCTGTCACCAATTTTTACTATCAATTATGCTATTATTTTAAAGTTGCTTACATTGATGGCACTGGTAGGCTAATAGTTTTCCTTTCCTGTATTATTACCATTTCCTCCCTCCCTCTCCAGGCTTCTCCTTTCCCCCTTCTCTCTCTTCACACAACTATGTCGCTTGTGTGTACCCTCTAACTCTCGCCCCCTCACATGAACTCTTATTCCCCCCCTGCCATCTACCGTCTCAACCCTTCTCTCAATGTCGATTATATACTTGAAGCTCACAATGTTATTAGGAAAATACCTTAGACTTGAAGAGGCATGCAGCAGTAGCGAAACACCGAAAATTCAAAGGCTCCTCCACGTACGGTTTAACTCTTTAACCAGCTTGTATTTATACTTTGTTGTAACAGTCAAGATTTTATTGTGCGACCATATAATAATGTTTCGTTATGTTTCGTCAGACAAATGGATACGTTATAGACTTTATATTAAATATACCTAAAATAATATTCCTTATAATATCATCTTATATGCTGGCTGCTAATTCGTATCAAATTTGTTCAATCAGATTACAGCACACTATTTTATATACAAATAATGGAAAATCACCCACACTAAGAGGAGTAATACACTTTTGGAATATTAAAGTTCATTGCTTCCTCCAAAGTATGCCGGGAAGCAGAACAAAAAATTAGAAAATTAGTTTGAAGAAATTAGTTGTTCCAGATTTACCTATACACAGTACAGTACTTCCTCCTTAACTTTTTTTTATTGATATACTAAGATGCAAGAAGTAAACATTGAACTTACATTATGATTGAGTGAATAGTACAGAAGAGAAGAGGATAGTGACGGGGATCAGCCAGTAGTGTGTTGCTCTGTGTGTGTGTGCAGGAGGAGATGGAGGTGGTGCTCTTTATATATGATGTGTCCTTTATAACTCGTCATTGCTGCAAGAACGAAACTGAATCATCATTAACTCGTGAGAAAAAAAGAGTCACACACACATGGTTGGCCGAATGGGGTACTTCTTTTTCTCACACTATTTGGGAGACGAGCTTACCCAATGCATGGGGTTGGTACAGTCATGCCCAATAGTCCTGTAACACCTTAGAATAAAACGGACTGGAAAAATGACGCAAGAGTGTGATTGTTGGTGACTGTATTTTTATTTATTTATGTATTTATTTATTTTTAATGTCTTTTGTAATATTCACTTCAATGGCTCATAATTTCACTCACAAGATGCTTGCTTACTTTTCTGGTTTCTATTTCTCCCTACTTGTGGTATATTATTTTTGTGTCAATATTCCACTCTTCATTGTGCTGTTGTGTTCTTTGCTCCATGCATGTGTCTGTCTGCTTTGTACAGTTGTGGACACTTGTAACACACGCTCAGCGGAGACATGTAGGTCCTCTCATCGTGGATATTATTACAGGAAAGACGAGACTATATAGATTTGTAGAGGTGAGTTTTTACTTATATTCTAAAGAAGGTCCCGTATCATGTGTATCTGTTTCATGTATCAGCAACTGTACGTCTGTTTACGTGTACGTCTGTCTTAGTTAGTGTCATACAAGGTGGAAATACAATATACAAGATCTGTCACTCCGCCACTGTGGAATCCAAGGCAGAATCTATCAAGAGAACTGCTCAAAGTGAAAAAAAAAGGACTCGGAATAAAATCCAGTTTATACCGTATATAGTTTTATTATATATTTATAATTGAAAGCCTGGTATATGTATGTATGTATGTGTATATATGTTTATTATTGAAATCCTGGTATATATATGTATGTATGTGTATATATGTTTATTATGTTTATTATTGAAAGTCTGGTATATGTATGTATGTATGTTTTTTTTTTTTATTATATGTTTATTATTGAAAACCTGGTATATGTATGTATGTGTATGTTTATTATGTGTTTATTATTGAAAGCCTGGTATATGCATGTATGTATGTGTATAAATGTTTATTATTGAAAGCCTTGTATATATATATGTATGTATGTGTAATGTTTATTTAGCACCGTTGAAACTCTATACGATCAACATCCATACAAGTTGTTAATCTGGTTGGCGTCAGACTGTGCCATCTCGCTCTTGTCGTAGGGTTCAGTGAGCACTATGTTGGAGTCATTGGGCACGATGGTAGGCAGGACACCCCAGAACGTAGAGAAGGCGTAGGTACCGTAGTGCATGATGCTATTGTAGTTGTAGTTCTCACCCACGTAACGCCAGTAGGAGTCCTTGGTAAACTGTGACTCCATGCCTGGTGGTGGTGCCGTGGTGGTGGTGGTGGTGTGGAAGGCAGAAGAGATTGGGGTTAGTTTTTTTAACACGCATATCCAGAGAAAGATTACTTTGCCATGATTATCCAGAGAGAGAGAGAGAGAGAGAGAGAGAGAGAGAGAGAGAGAGAGAGAGAGAGAGAGAGAGAGAGAGGAGAGAGAGAGAGAGAGGAAAATTGTAGCGACGGAAAATCTAACGATACTTTTTTTTCGATACATATTTACACAAGTACAGTACATGTATACCCCACTTACAGAATTATGATAATTTACTTAGTGACACACACACACACACATGCCTATATTCTTATACACTCCCCCCCCCTTTCTCTGTCTTTCACACACAAACACACACACATACATGCCTATTCTTATACCCCCTTCTCTCTCTCTCTCTCTCTCTCTCTCTCTCTCTCTCTCTCTCTCTCTCTCTCTCTCTCACACACACACATACTCATACTGACCTGGAGACACGTTTCCAAAGTTAATGGTAACGTAGTCGTCACGGTCGTTACGGGTGTGTTCGTGGTAGAAGCCGGCGGCGTGCATCAGCTCATGGATGGCCGTACCTTTATACATACACCCGTTGGCATCCAGAGACACCCGCTGCATCCCTCCAATGGTGCCTACGTAAGACCAGCACCTGTTGAGGGAGAGGGTAGGAGGAAGGTGTGTAAGGTTTGCAGCATATTAGTATATGAGATGTTGAGAGGGTAAGAGGAAGGTGTGTTCGGTTTACAGCTTATAGCTATCGTGTATATGTTAGTGACTGTTGTATGAATTTTATTTTTGTTATATGCTCTCTTACATGAAAACCCGTAGGAGGGGGGGGGTATCCACTCACAACCACTCACCCGCTATCATTACTGACAATCTCGATGTAGTTGGCTTCAAATGACCTGGCCACGAACCTAAGGCAGGTCTTGGTGTGGATATCTTCCATGGCTGACAGAATTACTGACATCTCGGACAAGGCTGCCAGAGAATAATTTTGATTAGTATTTTGATTACTGTTCCTCCTATTCTTTTTCCTTCGTGTTTGCCGTCCCTCCGCTCTATATATCTCATTATCGATTGTGGATAAGTCCTCTAACTTCACCCTTTCATCGACTCATTATATTTTACACAAACTTTACACGGCTCTGCTTTTGAGACAAGGAAGAGGGATACTGGCAACACAATTACTTGGTACTCGAGTTGAATATCAAAGATGATTTGGGAACATTAAATTTATACTCTTACTCTTAAATGAAGCACAATAGCAATAGTTTCCCTAAGCATTAACCATACATCATCAACGATATAGCAGCAAGCTATATTTTGAGGTGCCGTTCCCCCTTCACAAAAACACACACGACTTAGTGCTGTACTTACTGATACTGGAGCCAAACACGTAGGGCACCACACCACCAGACCACAGGTACTGATCCCCGAGGACGGCTGCGCGCTCATGCTGCACCAGGTAACATAAGTCAGCACAGGACAGAGTGGAATAGAAAAAGAGGACTGAAGGACAGGATAGGGCTGAGTATGACAGGAAAAATGGGACAGAAAAAGAGGACAGAACTGATGAGGGTAGGACAGTGGGGACGAAGCAAGGGGACAGGAATATCAACAAAAAAGATTATTTTAATTTTTCCACTTTCTCATTTTGTCCGCTACCATTTCTTATCCCCATTTATTTTTTTATTATTATTCTCTCGGTGTGCATGTATTGTTGTTGTGGTGAGTCAGTTATGGGGGGTCGTTATTCGTGTATGTTGCCTTTTGTTTGACTAAAAATTATGATCATTGTTACCTCATGCAGTTATACATTTCCCTTTCTTGTACCCTGCATTTATGTGGCTAATCCTCTGTTTACGTCTGTCTACTTTCTCATGTCGTGTGTTCTTTTTATATTTATGTTTGTCTGTGTTTGCTTGGCGTGTCCGTTTTCTTAGTTCCATAGGCTCTTTCTTTCTAACATCATCATTATTATTATTATTTATATTACTGATATCATTATTATTATTGTTATTATTACTACTGTTATTATTATTATTATTATTATTATTTTTAATGTTATATTATTATTATTAGTAGTAGTAGTAACCTTACCCCTCACTACTCTTAACCATATCCCAGCTTGACCTTATTCCTACTTGACCTTACCCCTGGCTCCTGACCTGCGATGCCCTTGATGTCACCCTGGAACAGCTCTGGGTTGTACATGGCTCTGGCTGCCTCAGGGATGGTTGGGTTTGGGGCCGCTGAAGCCACTCCAGCCACAACCAATAACAATAACCTGACATATATAAGAAAAAACACTTGACCAGTTAATGGAATAGTTCTGTGTAGTGTTGGCAAATCTGAAGCAATTTACTGATTCCTTCAAACAATTCCAAGCAACAGTCCACTATTATTTTCGTTAATCTGGTTCTGTTTCCTGGTAGACTTTGGAAAGATCAAGGCACTCTAATGTACCAAATATATATATATTAATTTCGAAGTTATAAAAATAGTTCAAGAACACCCTTTGCGTCTCGAAGGACTAGAACTAAGAAGACGGAGGGAAGGACGTGAGAAGCAACTTGTGCTGACTTACATTTTGACCATGTTGAAATGAAGTAGGGGAGAGGGCCGTCTGTCAGTAGTGTGTGTGTGTGTGTATAGTATGCCCCTAGAGTCAACCCTTCACTTATATACCCAGGTTCGGTACTGTATGGGTAGGGGGTACTGTATGTTGTATATAGGTGAATTTCGATCCAACCGAATCCTCCAAAAGTGTGAAAGGAAACAGATTATACCCATGCAGTTACAGTAGTTGGTCTGTTACGTGGGACGTTTTGAAGGACTCTATAGCCCTACAGTGTGTCCAGAGTACCATACATACCGGTACCTAACATTCTTACCTCTACTTTCCCATGGCCTTTATACGTAACATTAAGTGACCTTCGTATCATTGGATTCTTGTTTTCCCCATTTCTTTGTTTGTGTGTCTGTCTACCTGTCTGTCTGTCTCTCCATCTGTCTACCTTATTGTTCATCTATGTCTGTCTGTCTGTCTGTCTGTCTGTCTGTCTGTGTCACTAGAAATATTGGCACTCTACATTAGTATTCCTGCAGCAGTCGTATCTTCCCTCAATACATTTTAAAAATATGAATCAACAAAGAATGACGTCTTTTTAAAACGTTCTCAGACACGCATCACACGATTTTTTTTTCTTTCTTTTTGGCTTGAAGTCCTGGGCTAGAGATTATAAAATTATTTGGTAGCCGAGTGTACAGTCACGAACACTAATAAATATACAAATTTAGTTGAAGTTTTGAACAGTCCAATTCGCCAACAAACTAATTTCAATGGCGATCTTATTGTGTAATTATTTACTGTTTCTAGGTATTCGAAGCACACCTGTATACTTATTAGTGTTCGTGACTGCACACTCGGTTACCATATAATTTTATAATCTCTAGCCCCGAACGTCAAGCCAAAAAGAAAAAAAGAAAAAATCGTGTTATGTGTGTCTGAGAACGTTTTAAAAAGACTTCATTCTTTGTAGATTAATATTTTTAAAATGTATTGAGGGAAGTTACGACATGATGGCTAACAGCTCTATGTAAAGTATCTTCCTAAGGCAATAGTGTAAGTACGTATATAGGTGATGTGTTTTTACTACGCATTGTTGTATTACTTTTCTTAATTAATAACGTATCATCAGTCTGCGGGTCTTCTTGTATCTCCTTCTAATTTGTTATGGGCATTATTAATTTCTTCCTAATTTGTTTCTCGTCTCCAAGAGATAGTATATAGTTTTCAGTTATTATTATTATTATTATTATTATCATCAGCATTATTATTATTACTATCATTATTATTATTAGTATTATTAGTATTATTAGTATTATTAGTATTATTAGTATTATTAGTATTATTAGTATTATTAGTATTAGTACTATTATTATTATTATTATTATTATTATTATTATTATTATTATTATTATTATTATTATTATTATTATTATTATTATTATTATTATTACTTTCTTTTGAGTGGAGTACAATACAAGTGTACAAGTCAAGATGCTAGACACTCCAGGAAAAGTACAGAGACAAACAGTACTAAGAATATAAGAAACACAATCAGTATCACATCTGTACACTCCCACACACACACACACACACACTTCTGCACACTACTGCACCTGCACACGACACTATGACCTTATCTTAACCTCTCGTGTGTGTGTGTGTGTACAGATGTGATACTGATTGTGTTTCTTATATTCTTAGTACTTTTCCTCAAGAATTATTTTATTTATATGTTAATTAAAGTAAAGAGAAAATAGAAAGGTGTGATATTAGATATTATAATTATGATGTGTATAATGAGTTACTTTTTATTTATTTTATTTTCATTCATTATTTTATTTTTATTTTTCTGGAGAATATTCACTGATTCTCTTTTTTAGGGTAATACTTAGTACCTTGGATACACACGTATAATTATGCTAGCGTTTAAAAGTTGCCCAAAAATACCTATTAGTTAATTTGTGTAAACGTTTGGTGTAGCTTGTTTGTCCTGAACTGGATAACAATTAGGCTACCAAAAAAAACAAGAATATAAATAAGGAAACTTGTACCGTAAATTATCGCCAGATCAAAAAAAAAAAAAAAAAAAAAAAAAAAAGTACAGATATATATAGATAAATAAATAAACAAACTTCAAATAAATAAATAAATAAATAAATTGGTAGTTAAAAATAAATGAATCAATATATAAAAAAGAGTAAATAAAATGTTGAGTGTAAATATGTAACCATTATCATGTAACCAAACCCTAATTACAGGTGTTTGAGTCTCATAGGGAGGGCATGTCAAGGTGAACACTATCTAGGTGGACTGTGTGTTTATGTATGTATGTATGTATGACCAAGAGGAAAACAATTAGTAATATTATCTCTTGTTGCATGGATGGCTAATTGATTCCTCCAACTCTATCCCAGGAAACAGTATTTATGTATGTATGTATGTACAGTATGTATGTATGTATGTATGTATGACCAAGACGAAAAATATTAATACTATTTCTTGTTGTTGGATAATAAAGTTGGAAGGCTAACTGATTCCTCCAACTCTATGCCAGGAAACAGATGAAACTCAGTCATACTAGTTGTTGTTGTTGTTGTATACCGTTAATTAATGGAGTATAGACGGTATTCCCTTAAACGTAATATGAAAACCACCACAGTCATCATGATAAGGTGCCATCGTCAAGGTGAATTATTATTGGTTTGTATTTCAACCTTCGTATAATGAAAACAATTACTGGTTATTTCTGGATCACACAACCGCCGTTAATTTACGTATTATTATATTTTAACAGGCGAAGATATTACACGGCTTTCTTGCTTTCAATCCTCGATATAATAATAATAATAATAATAATAATAATAATATTCGTATAGCACCAAACACGAGGGTGACCTGCATGTCCATCTTAAAATTAAGGGGAGATTCTCTTTTTGGTGTATTGGAAGGTCTCTGATTCCTCCAAACTATGCCACGAAACAGATCCCCTATTAGTACTACTGAGGGCGTCTGTTTTCTGGCATTGTTTGGAGTAATCAGATGTCTTCCAATTCACCAATGTTGTTGAGGGTATTCTAACGACGAATGAGTGTTGAATCACTAGAAGTCCTTTGTGTTGACCCATCCAGGCTCTTCCATTCTATAGTGCAAGTAAAAAGAAGCAAGTTTAATAGTATGTTTATATTGATATTTATAATAATAATAATAGAGCTAAGAATGTGTGCATATGTATAGAAGACTTTCTGTAATGTCACAATTCTTCGCTTTTTTTCAACTTCAGGACAGCGTTGCCACTTCGTGGATATTATCATCCATAAATTTGTGGATAAAATGATCTTTTATGGAACCCTTTGTGGACAGTACAGCAGTTAAACACAGAATTTGTGGATTTTTTTTGTGAATATATAACTGTACACGGATTTTTTTGCGAAAATTTAATATATAATGGATTTCTTGTGGTAAAATAGGTTATAGATATGCTAATAACAATTAAAAAAATGAAATTATGTAGAAAACCTTTGTGCAGTGTCAAATGTTGTGTTCCAACACAAAATATTAAGCTCCAATCTTTTAGACGTGTTTCCTTCCCGTATGCTTTGCTTCCCCTCCCCCTTCCCTTCCAACAGACTGAACTTTTCTCACTGACTGTGCCTCAGCCTTCAGCAGTCTCACAGCATCTCGCTTTTCTATACAAGAGCTGTGGCCATACACTACTCATACGTGTTTACAGGCAGTGGTTGACATACTGAAACGTGGGTAGCAATGACCGTAGACTTTAACAACATTGACCCTGAGATTATTACTGTTGGTGAGTTTGAAGGTGTGTGATTCCTCCATACTATGCCACGAAACAACAGATCCCTTATTAGTACCATTTATCGTGTGTGCGTGTGGGAGCGTGTGTGTGTGTTTGTTTTCTGGTATAGTTTGGAGGAATCAGTAGCCTTCCAATTCACCTTCAAGAGAATTTCTCCTTAATTAAAACTAGAACCAAAGCCCAATACTACTGATAAAGTACAGTACATACCTAAATATTAGATTCGTTTCCCTTCAACATGTGATGAACTCAAAGGCTCAGGAGGATCAGAGAAAACAAGTTCTTTTAAGCCGAAACTCAAATATAATATCCAAACTAATCCCTTGGTTAACTTTCACCACCAACAAGTTTTACAATAATAAACAGATTAGGTCCTAGAAAATCCTGTATATACGGGGCAGAAGGTGATAAAAAGAGGTGGGACAATAAGCAAGAACGGAATAGAGTGAACGATTTCCAGTAAATAATACCAGGCTCGACATTAATATCAGCAAACTAAAAAAATGTCCTCATGATTATAAAAAAGTAGTAAACGAATCAACAAAGAATCATAATTTTAACACCCACACCCGCACTACGCTAACAACAGAAAAAACAACACTCCACTTTTGGTATAGTAAATTAGAGCACCTTGATTCCTCCAAAAAAGTAAAAAAAAAAACTGGTGTGACTTAACAATTAATACTAAAGGTGGCCGTGTTGCTTGGAATAGCTTGGAGAAATCTGATACTCTAGATTTACCACATTGTCCTTCCCCCTGAATCACAAGGCACATGCTCGACTTAAGAAAAACTCTCTGAAATAAAGCAACATAACACCGTAGCATTTCAATTAATTAATGCAAAATTAGTGCCACGTCTGGCCATATATGGTATTTGATATGAAGACCATACAAGGAAATGGACAAAATATTATAAAAGGGAATTAGCACATAAAAAAACATACAATATAACGTAGCAAAAAAAAAGAAAACACAGTAGACGAAAAACTAACCTGTGCCAAACCCAAATACAAGGCTAACTATGCTACATTGTTATAAACCTGGCGAAGATGTACTGTACTCTACCAGCTCCACCACAATACATAATTCCTTGGCCTCGTCGATAAATGTAATGCAATTCAAATTTCTGCTCAGTATACTGTTAGATAGCCTAATATGACTTAAGTGTGTGCAAGTTATATTGTACGAAGGCTTATCCTACTTTGATGCTGCTAGTGTTTCTGAGAACAATATCTGGATAGTCCCTCTTATACAAATCCTGATCGGAGTATCTCAAATCTCACTGGAGAAGTATATATAAGGAGGAAAATTTGTGCACGGGACAAGCCATCATTAGGACTGTTGGGACTGCGGAACGGTTTCTCATTGTCCACCCAGCCCGTGAACAATGTATGAGGAAGTAATCAATGTTTGGGCAAGACGGAAGTAATCTTAAGATGTGCTCGGGGAAGCTTCTACCAGTATCTTGTGAATCCCTTGCAACGGTAAACTCTTTCTTCTTGTAACATGTTTCGTCCCTACACCCGCCTCCTTCACTAGTACTAGAAGAGTAAACGTTCATCTCTCTGTAAATTCAACCATTCGGTTTTATATACTCTCTCTCTCTCTCTCTCTCTCTCTGATGAAGCAGAGTGTAAGTCGTAAGGTATTGTTATAATTTATATAGTCTTATCTCCATTTTGCAACTTAATTCAGGAAAGCAAACTAATGTTGAGTCGTAAGATGAAATTAACTAACATGAGGTCATTGGTGTAAACACTCTGGAAATACTTTGTTTTCTTGTAATTTGCTTCTGCTGTGTACATAATGTGTACAATTTAGACAACAGCTGTATTCCTAATTGTTGGAGCGGCAATATCACACTTAGAGCACTAACTTCAGGTGCAATAGGATCAATAATGTTTGTGGTAATTTTTAAGGCAAATCAATAGGTTTGCCAGAAAAGATACATATAAGGATTAATAGAAGTATTTTGAGGACGGCATACGAGTATCGATGACTCGAGAAGCAGTGATGCATTATTATTGCTACCTGGCAAGATATTTAAATATGCTAATTGGAGTTCGTTTGCCTATTGACCTGCTATTAAAAAAAAAATGGTATTTGCATTTTGTTTCCTAATTTCTGAGAAATATGAGCTGTTTACTCAATAATTAAGGTATTGACTGAGCAGTATTGTATTATAAAGTTGTCAATTTATTGGAACAAGTGATAGATTACCAACTATTTATATGTGAAGTTTAACTTTAAGTAGGCTTGCATAATATTTCCTGGTTGGAAATTCGCGTTGTCCCTCATAAACTGGTATCAGACTATAACCTCACATTCAGAGCAAGGTCGCTTTCTTCTAACGGAGCTGTTACTAACGCCCTGCAGTTGACTACCTTCGCCTCTATTCTACTATATTACTGTAAAGTTATGGATACATGTTCTTCGCGATATACCTTCTAATAATAATTACTTTAATTTCGCAACTTCAAATAAAGTATCAATAATTTTCGAGCTCATTTTACAGCACAGTAATGATAGTGATAATTATTTAAAAGGATGTTTGTATAGTCGTTTGTACGACACAATACAATATAATAACTGGCAACTTGACGCGACTTGACAGAAACGTTGCCACCTTCAACTCTCCCGCGTTCAAGGATTTCCTTAGATTTGCAACGTTGAAAAAGAAAAAAAGAATTAAGGAATACTCTGCGAGTTCAAAAATATATTGAGATAACGTATTATTATATGTTCGTAACCTCTTAATAAGTTGTAGATGATATCTGAACATGCAGACATATCCACAAGTTCGAGGAAACTTATCCCAAATACATAATTTTTTTGATGTGCAGTAGTCTTTCATGCCAACAGTGTATCATACAGTTGATAGAATAAGTCAGTAGGCACTTCAATAAAGCCTAGTTAACTCAAAGTATAATTTGTGTGGTGTGGGGTGTACAAATTTGGATTTTGGAGTTTGCTCTCAGAGGTTCATTGCAAAACATTTGATACAATACCAGATCATCGTTTTCGTAGTAGGCTATGCTGTATATTGGCCGGATTTTTTCTTTTTTAAGTAAATAATTGTATTACTCTGTTTTTATGGAGCAAATTAATATACTTTAATAGTTATGCACATTTAAAGCTAATAATGACTACAGTATGATAACACAGCAAATTATATAAATATGATGGATGTGTTTTGGGATTTTTGATTAATTAAGTGTACAGTACAGTAGGGAAAAAACTTTAATTCCATCTCTTCAGCAGGTGAGCACTGGTGACTGAGCCAGCCAGCCAGCCTACAGCTTCTCGGCCACAATTTGCCGCCCACAAACCTCACTCAGTCGTGTGTGCGAAGGTGGCGAGAGCAGGTGCATCTCACTCACACTATCTCTGTCCCGTGAGGAGGACCAATACTTACAACTCGACATTGCTGCTACCTACCCGATAACTAAACTACCGAAGTATGTGAAACGTTAAGGCCAGCCAGTGGATGTGCCCTTACTATAATAGCCAGCCATCATCAGTGTTAGTGCCGTGTACAGTGAGGGAAAAGAATAATAACAGTGATATTTTAGTGTTGGGTAGTAACTTGAAACGCTAGGCTACTCACTCACTCCGTTACATGATAAATTAACGCTGTTGTGTTTTGAGTGTTTTACCAAGTAGGACTGTGTCTGTTCTCATCAAAAGGACCCAATTGAAGTGAATGGTTGTCATCAGCGGGATCCATCAGGTCAGTTTATATTCAATGTGTTGCAGCCTAGAAGCACGTGCCTTGATGTGTGTGTGTGTGTCTGTGTGTACTTCATGTAAACAGTTACCGTATAGGGATAGTGTGTGGGTGTATTAATTGTGAACATTAACCGTATAATTATATACATAGAGTGCGTGTGTGTGTGTAAATATTAACCTTATGAGCACTTATACCTAGTAACGATGTGCATTGTCTTCATAATCCATGTGTGTGTGAACGTACTGCCCTATGTGTACTTTATGTAAACAATAACCTAATAGACACGTACACGTATACACTTGTGCCGATATGTGCATTGTGTCTATAATATATGTGTGTGTGTGTGTGTATAGGAACGTGCTTGTCAATGTGTATTTTACATAACATTAACCTTATAGGCGCGGATGTACTTGTACCGAAGCTGTTTATTTGTTTGGCGTATACTCCATTTTATATTACATTTGTTTGTGTGTTAATTTACTAGTCTGGTTTCATGATAGGATAGGCTACTAGGCTATGAGTGATAATTTTTAAGTGTCATATATTTGTGTGTTAATTTCCAGTTTGTACAGTATGCGTGATAGTTTCTAAGTGTTATATATCTAGCCTATGAGTAAATAAGTGTGTTGTTTGCGAATGTACTATGGTCTTTTTTTCAGTGTTAGTGTTCATTTTTTCATATGAGTGAACGCTTGTATGTCTCAGTATTATACCGTAGACTTAGAATGAATGTATAATACAGTGTGTGGATGTGTGTGTGTTCTCGGTGGGTGGGTGTGTGGTGGTGGTGGGCGGGGACGATGGCTGACGGTAGGCCTATTACGCCACACACAGACCAGCTCTCTCTTTTGTGCTTCCGCGAGCGTGACTATGTTTGTGATGAAGCCTCGTGTACGTGGTGGCTGTGTAGCGAGGTGAAGGGGCCCCTATTTCCACCATCTACCCACATCTATAGGGAGATGATATGTTGGGAACCGAACCGTATTCCTAGTCTTTCCAGGCTTGGATTTTAGGCACCAGCTGAAGCCCTACTGCGGTTGGGGTGTGATGTTTTTGTAATGACTTTGTGAAATTCCTGGGTCTTGAAAACTTTATAAAAAAAATTGAGATTCAACAACACTAGGTTTTGGAATGATACTGTAGAATTTATTCACGTCTGCAAGCTTGTAAAGTAAAACAAAAAGTTTAGTCACTAAATCCAAATTTTAATTTATTTTTTATACTTCAAAGATTTCATGTCATAGGTAATAGGTATTCATACACCGATTCGGTAAATTTACAGAAAACCTGGGTTCACTATATTGTATATATTAATATTATTATCCACTATTTTGGACCATTCTAAGACACTTTTCATCTATGGTGTTTCTCTCGGAAATGCCCCGTTTGCAAACATAATTTGGAAACTAGTCTTACCTGACCTGACCTGACCTAACCTAACCTAGACCACAGCAGACTACCGGGACCTAACCTGGGCAAACTACCGGACCTAACCTTTTGCAAACTACCGGGTATAACCAGTATAAACTATCATAAAGTGACATGGGCAAATTTCCAGGACCTAGCCTAATGTGGTAATACTGCTGAAGCCTAGCCAAAAACCCAGTTATTCTGTAATAATACCACCGATTCTCCTATAGCCTATCATAGTAAGGTTATTGAAATCATAAGTCGCAACATCGGATGAGAGGAAAATCCACAATGCTTGCACGACATCTTTGTACGGCAAAACCTTGGATATAGCCTAATTTACTGTATGTACAGTTCCTGGGGTTAGACTATATACCTTTTATTTTATGCATTTTTATCTTTGAGAACATGTACTGTTTTATGTGCATTAGTGTTTATGAGTTGCAGATAAGTAGGTAGGTCCTAGTTAGCCTAGTTGGGTGTATGTTTGGTACATTTGTCTTGGACTGCGTTACATTTCCTGAACAGCCAAGAAAGTAAATGGAGTCAGTAGCCTAGTCGGTACATTCTCACCTCGTTAAAAACAATGAAGTACGGGTAGTCTATATTAATACGAAACTTTGCCTTGTGTCATGTTATGACCAGGGTGGTAGGCTTAAGAGATACAAGTCAGTTAATAGTACGCTGTTATTTCCAACCTCATCATCAATACCCCAATTCCATTTCTTCATGTGTGGGGCTAATTTAGTGAAGACAGATGATTGATCCAGTTTTGTAGTTCCTTTTATGATAGACAAGGTTAAACGTAAATATGGTACTCGAAACGAAGGATTTTGGGTACCATAATTAGGATACCGGTATGTTTCTCTGTGCACCTACCTAAGCTATACGGTACCAGTGCTTTCTGATAACCATGCTTGGAATTAGGCTACACTACAAACATAATTCCTTCATTAGTCAAGCGTTCACACTCATTATGTTACAGAAGATATAATTTTGGTCACATGTCGATATGTTTAAAGGTCACTACAGGTGCCATATATGGTCGTGACCTTGTGTGGGTTGATGCTAGATAAAGTGTCTGCTGGGTCTCGATAACGAGTTACATGAAGCCTATGTTTAGTGTCTGAATATTAAAGTAAAATGTAAAATTCGTACCTTTGATAATGTTAGTCTTTCGTCACCATCACACTAAGATGATGTTCTCCTTAGCCAACTCCCCAATATAGATTATATCTCTCCAGCACACGCCAAGTTTTCATAATTCCTGGACACGTAGCGTACCCTATCGACGTAGCAGTAATGAATGTTACAGTACTGGGTACTCCAGCAGATTAATATGGTGTGTGTGTGTCCTCCCCTGCGTGTACAGTAGCTCATCCATGAACCCTCTTGGTTGTGTAAACAATGTACAGTTTGACCAAGCTCGCTCTCTCCTACTGTGCACTAGAGAAGGTACAGTACAGTACGTATCTTGTGCGACAAACACACACACTCTCACACGGTATATTCGGGTTACTGTAAGAAATTTTAACAAAGCTTGGCTGCGCTCGGTTCATCTTGATAACATAAGAGTATATTGTTTGCATATCGTACCAAATATTGCATAAATTAAATATTATTTGAGAAAAGAGGTTGCGTTTACAAGGTATTCCTAGTGTTTCTTGAGGTCAAAAGCCAATTCAAGTGAAACGTTTTGTTAGTAAAGGCTCCTCAGATGAAGTATAATTTATACAATCTAAATGTAGTGTACAATACAGTACATGCATTCTACTTAAGGTAGTAGTAGACTTGCCTACATGTGTTAGGGGTTTGGCTAAGTTCTTGTGACAAGGCTGGTAGAGTTCCTTCTTTTTCCACTATTTTATTTGAATCGTTTTGTGGGAGCTGGACTTGAGAGGTTAGTAGTCCTGGATAGGCTACCGAGAACGTAACATAGTTTCGTCAGGAGAGCAGGCTCAGTGAGGTGTTTTAAGTACTGGTAAGTATTTGTCCGTTGTATAAGCATTAAATGTCTGAAGTGAGCACTGCAGTACTGTTATCATTTTCACTTCTGCTAAAGCCACAATTTTAAAATTTGTTTTCCACTGTAAGCTTTATATTGTTCAATCCAGTAAATACTAATAAGGGAACTCTGACCCCCCCCCCCCCTTCCTCACCTGCCTGGTCATCAGAATAATTTAAAGGCAGTGATAGGTTCTGTGGAGAGGGGGGGGGGGGCAATAGAAGACCTTCACCTTGAAAATACTACACACCTCACCATCATCATTGTCAACATCATCATCACGAGCCTTTTTAAAATATATTAAATAGTAAACTTCTCCTCCCCCTTACTCCCACCGCCACCATCACCGTTGCCTCAGCCTGCTCATTAATTAAACCCAATGCAGCTTCCTCACTCACTCACTCACTCGTCACCACCAAGGAAGAGGGAGTGCCGCCGCCTTGACTGTGTCCCTCCAGAGTGTGTGTGTGTGTGTGTGTAAGACAGGGAGCCGCCACACCTGTCTCTCCAACCCGTTTTTTTTTTTCTCGGGATGACTCTGGAACCTCTATTCACTTGGCATTTTACCCTATCTAAGCACCTCAGGCCACCAGCATCACTGTTGTTCCCTGTGCTAGGTAGGTATGTAAGATGTTAGGTAATGGTTTGTTGTGATGGTGGTGGATGTGTTAGGTACCGGTAGTTGTTGGTGTGATAGTGGTGGATGTGTTAGGTTAGGTTAGGTTAGGTTAGGATGGAGAATGGTTTGTTGTGATGGTGGTGAATGTGTTAAGTAATGGTTTGTTGTGATGGTGGTGGATGTGTTAGATAATTGTTGTTGTGATGGGGGTGGATGTGTTTTTTCAGCTTGCCAGGAAAGATGAGGTAATGCGTATTATAATGTTTTGATTAAATATGTTACACCAAGGATGCCTGTAGGTTTATTGTTTCAGGATGTTGCTGTTTTAGAAAGTGTTTTGTGTCATTATTTGGGTAGGTAGGATAAGCGTGTTCTGTGAATGTTTAGTTGCTAAGTACGGTACGAAGTTTTTGGGATGTTCAGTGTCTTAGGATGCTTAGTTATCTTTTAGGATGCCATATGATTGTTCCTCTAACAGTGAAACTCAGTGCAATAGGAAATGCTGAGGGATGTAGGCCTAGGCTATGTTCGTTTATTGTTTTAGGAAGATGTTGCCTGGTGCTACGATCAGATTTATACGGTACGATATGTGTTATAGGAAGTAGGTCTGTCTTGTTCATTCAGTGTAGCTTACGAGGGGTTTGTGTGGTAAAGGTCTCTCTCCGTGTTAGGAAAGTGTGTGAATGTTTGTTATTCTCTGAAAGTGTCTCGATTGGTGGTGAAGGTGCAGTGTGGTAGGAAAGTTTGTGAAGGTTTGTTGTTGTATGTGCAAGTGTCGTCTGGTGGTGGTGGTGCAGTGATTTAGACAAGTTTGTATATATATATATATATATATATATATATATATATATATATATATATATATATATATATATATATATATATATATATATATATATATATATATATATATATATATATATTGTGGTGTTTTTTTTTTCATTTGTTTGGGGATGTTCAGGGGGTTTGGCAGCGAGGAGAGTCGTTGAGGTGCGAGATATGGCCACGACTGGCGTGTCAGAAAATGGTCCTTCCTTGGAGAAGTGTGTAGTACTTGTCAGGAGGATGAAACCTAAAGCCGTAACTTCTGTACCCTCACTTGTCCCCTCTCCATCTTCCCCTCTTACTCTATTCATCTCTTTCTCTTGTTCCATCTCTCTGTCAATTCATTTCCTGTTACATTCCTTTCCCTTCCAACCCCCCCCTCCCATCCTCCTCATATTTCCTTTCTCCTATTCTCTGTTATTCAGTTCCTTCCCATACTCCTGCTTCTACCTCTTGTTCCCTTATCACCCTTTACCGTTCCAGGTAGGAAAGGAAGGGCTGAATGATAAAACTGGAAAGGTGCATGGAAAGAGTATGCAGACAAACCAAGGGAGGAAATGGGGTACACAAGAGAGGAGGGATGAAGGAGGAAGAATAAATAGAGTAGGGAAGAAGGAGAGATAGTGAAGACGAGGCGGGATGGGGGAGAGAGACGACAAGTAGACACAAACAGGTTCTTCCTACTACTACTACCACCACCACCACCTAGAACGATTAACAAATGGAATATTGTTGTCGGCAGTCGAACTAAATGTGGCAAAAAACGCACCCATACCCCACCCCACCCACCCACAAACCAGCCAGCCAACCCACACCCACCCATTACCCCATGCTCACCCACCAGACCCCACTGTCACCCACGAGCTAGCCAGCCCCTATACCTTTCTGTCAACCCCCACTCACTCACTTTCCCCCACACTTTCATCAGCCCCCACCCACCTCTCAGTCCCTACTCACTCATCAAGTAGCCTGCCCTTCCTTTCCCATCCCTTCCCTTTCATGACTGTACCTCTTCTTTTTCACCCTCAATCCTTTTTATCCCTCTCCTCTGTTTTGATTCCCGTCCCACCATTCTCTTCCTTCCGTCTGTCTTCTCCACGCTTTCCCTCTCCCCCTCTGCTCTCCCGTCACTCCACCCCATCCTTCCTCCCTTCACTCCCCCTCCCTCACTTCTTATATGCCTCCCTCCCTTCCTTCTGTCCCTTCCTTCCATCCCTCCCTCCTTCTCTCCCTTCCTCCCTAGTTCCTTCCTTCCTTTCACCCGTCCATCCCATCCTTGCTTCCTTCCTTCCTTCCTCCCCAGCAGCTTCCACATTCTAGGCAGGTCCAGCTGGTATCACTCGGGTTAATTAAAGGAATTACCTGACGATTAGCACTTATCTTGACATGTCTAGCTTTACGAGGAGACCTGAAGCTGGAGCAGGAGGAAGTGGTAGAGGAGGAAGAGGTAGAGGAGGAGGAGGAGGAGGTGGAGGTGAAGGAGGAGGAGGAGAAAGACGAAGAAAAAGGGGAAGTGGAGAAGGTGGGTGAAGGAAAAAAAGGAGGTGAAGTTAAAAAAAGGTGAGAAAAACTCCCCTTTTCCCTACCTTCTATTTCTCTTTATTTCCCTTTCTTCCACTCCCATCCCTTCCCCTTCCTTCTCTTCTCTCCCCTTCCCTCCCACGTGTCCATTTACTACATTCCACCCAATCCTTGTCCACTGTCCACTGTTCCCTGCTAGATTGTAGGTGAGGGAGGGATTGACTGACTGACTGACTGAATGAGAGAGAATATTATGCCAAGGTAGAGACTGACTGAGGAGAAATATTTTGGCAGTGTTGGTTCATAGCGAGTCACGATTTCCCGTCTCGACTCTAGCCAAGGGTAGGATTGACAAACTAACTTATTACTGACCTTGCCTGATTGTAAGTACTGTAACAGCCAGCCAGGCCTTCGTCACTCAAGGAAGTAAGATGCTGTTGGGAAATTGGAGAACGCTGATTAACTAAACTACAAGTGCCAGGAAGACAAACACAGTATTTCGTATAATAAGGTGTAATTTGTTTGATTAATGGTACAATTTGGAGGACTTTCCACATAACCTGTCATTTATAACCACTTAAGGGGGACTGTGTTGGAGGTGGTTGATTCCTAATCTGAAGGCAGGAGTAGCCAACATTGTCTTAAGAAAACCATACATTGTGAAAGAATTGCTTGTTACTGGCTAGACTATACCCTAAACAATGTCAGAAAATAGTCCACCTCAATATACAGTACCATACATGATAAGTGAATGACCTCTCTCTCTCTCTCTCTTTATTTTTTTCCTTTCCTTTTGTGAGGGTCAGAACCAACCACATAACTATTATTACCCCAATGGTCAGAACCAACTTGGCTGACCCTGACCACACTCCCGTTGTTGTCCCTTACGCTGGTCTCGTATATATACCCTCCCTCCATTCATTCATTATTTAAAGGGGCAGGTATAGTACAGTGTTGGTAAAGCTGGAGCATCTGATTTCTCCGGAATAATTCAAGCAACAACAGGCCATCATTATGTCTATTATTTGAGCCCTGTTTCCTACCATACTTTGGAGGTATCAAGGCGCTCTAATGTACACAATTTATTAGAAGATTTGGAGGCAAATGATTCCACCAACCAATGACAGAAAACTTATTACGTTATTGTAGTAAATAGGTAGTCTGTTTCCTACCACGGTCTGGAGAAATCAACCAGCATCGTAGCTTACAATTTCCAGCAACAAATTCATAGGAAGGAAACCTGGGTAAGGTAAACAGAGGGAGGCGATGCGTAACAATGACCTGGCGTGTCTTGGATAAAACCTTAAAGGAATTTATACATAGCGGTACCATATAAATACAAAGAAGAAAGAGAGGTATGTACCGTAGATAGATAGACCCAAGACAGATGAAAGATAGACGAAAGGGAATGTGTGAACCGTAAGAATACAAGGAAGAAGAAGAGGTAGATAGATAGATAGACCCAAGAATGATGAAAGATAGACGAAAGAGAATGTATGTACCGTAAGAATACAAGGAAGAAAGAAAGGTACCGTAGATAGATAGACCCAAGTCAGATGATGGACGAAAGAGAATGTATGTACCGTAAGAATATAAGGAAGAAAGAGAGGTAGATAAACTCAAGACTTATAAAAGATAGACAAAAGGGAATGTATCCTATGTAGGTAGCGTAAGAATACAAGGACTAGAGAGGTAGCCTACGGTACGCAGATAAAGTAGACCCAATAGAGATGAAAGAAAGACGAAAGGGAATGTATGTATGTATATTGTACTATAAGAATTGAGGAATGAAATGATAAGTGAAAGTAACCATTGAGTAGGAAATATGACAGACACTGGTACATACATACATACATACAGGGTGTTGAACCACCACGTGTTAAAAGGCCAAGGATGCTGAGATGATCGTCACGACACACGAGAGTAGTCAAGCCAGCTGGGTACTCTCTCTCTCTCTCTCTCTCTCTCTCTCTCTCTCTCTCTCTCTCTCTCTCCTTTATGATATCCAATTTTTGTTGTTGATCTGTATATTTCAATGTTCTTCCGTGGTCTAATTTGTTATTGTTTCAGTTTTTTATAGAAATATTTTTTGTTGGTGCCGTGTCGAGATTTTTTTTTTTTTTTTTTTTTTTTTTTTTTTTTTTTTTCATTGAATGATGTTCCTAGCAAGGTTATTATTTCCTAATTGTTTTGTGATTTCTTTTTATTGGTGTCAGAGACTTGCAGTTACATATTTTGTGTTTGTGTGTCGGCCTAACTTACGAGTGCTACCGCTATGCTCAATCGTCGATGGTTCTGGGATACTTATTATTATTATTAGTAGTAGTACCGGTAGTAGTAGTAGTAATAGTAGTAGTAGTTGTTGTTCTTGTAGTTGTAGTAGTAGTAGTAGTTGTAATTGGTGTTGTTTTAGTTGTAGTAGTAGGACCAGTAATAGTTGTAATAGTAGTAGTAGTAGTACTAGTAAAAGTAGTAGTAGTTGTTGCTTTTGTAGTTGTAGTAGTAATAGTAGTTGTTGTAATTGGTGGTGTTTTAGTTGTAGTAGTAGGACCGGTAATAGTTGTAGTAGTAGTAGTAGTAGTACTTGAGGGGAGGTGAATGTCCCTTGTGATGGAATGGAAAAGGATGTGTTAGCTGGAATTTACGAAGGAGGATGCACTGGGTAGGAGATCCTGGAGACGACATACCTCAGTGACCGAACCACTTGCTCAGATGTACTGATAACTTTTTGAGGCAGGCCAGTACACTCCTCTCACTAGCCAAGCCTACTCTAATGTAGGTTTATTAGTCTGCAGCTTTTGCAATACATTTACTGCTATTAGGAGTTGTCCTTTTAGTTTGGTGATGTAGGTTTATTAGTCTGCAGCTTTTGCAATACCTTTACTGCTATTAGGAGTTTGTACTTTTAGTTTGGCACAGTCGCAGACACAAGAAACAGAATCATGTAAATTTCGGTCGTGTATTGGGGTTATTATTTTATTATTATTACTATTATTATTATCTCCACTGTCAGCACCACCAAATTTACCTTTCGCTCATAGAATAGGCAACCTTTGTTCAATAGCCTAGTTGTTCACCACCTCTCATATCCCCTCAAACCCCTTCACCACTAACAACAACATTCTCTCTCTCTCTCTCTCTCTCTCTCAACGTTTTTTATCCTATCAGTATTAGGCTACTACAACAACAACGACAATATCCATAACACCCTAAGCACCGTATTATACATAACTCCTCATACCTACACTCATTCCTCTCACCCCACCACTGTCATCACCCCCTGGCCCCCTCCCTCCCTTACCACCACCATCACCACGTAGCTCATTACCATTCCCCACGACAGTCACCTTAATAACCCTTCCAGCATCTCTAGATAGCCTAATTACCAGGGCTCACGCAAGACTAGCATATCAGCCCTGTACATACAAGCCTATAATATACTAACTAGCCTAGCGCGATTATGGTGTATGACAATTATACAAAACACAATAACGGTGCGGTGGTACACTTGCAATCCAAAATATGTATCCAGGCTTGCTTCGAATAGTCTGATTGAGTATTAATTAAGCGAGCTCAAGCAAATATGAAACAGGATATGCGTTGTAATTGGTTCACTACTATGTCAAATCGTTCGAAACTTCAAAAAGATCTGGATACACATTTTGTATTGTGAGTTGGTGGTTCCAGGCGTATCAGTCATTGGTATAGCCTACTTTATTTTGTCTAGAGGTTGGTTTGATGTGACGAGGTAGTTGGAGGAGGTTGTAAGGTTAGGATGCTTGTTTGCTTGAGGACCCTGTGATCGTGTATGAAAAGTTGAGGCTTCTGATTCCCACTGACCATGCCACGAAACAAGCTCCGTACCATATAGCCTAGGCCTAGTTGGTGTTTTGTGGCAGTATATGAAGGACTCCATTTATCTCCAATTTTCTGACTACATCACAGGGTCCCTTAATTAATTACTTGATTGATTGATTAGTTAGAGACTGTGATAATCTGACAGCGTACCGTACGTATAATTAGTAAGGTTAATTGTAATTATAATGGTCCTATTTACTGCAAAAGTTGAGAGTTGCTTGCCGTTGACCAAACTCGGGTAAAGACGATAGATTGTTGAATGAGTAGTTGTAAATTTGTAATGGATATATAATAATAGGTTTTAAGTGAGGGAGGGGGAGGGGAATGAAGAAGAGTTGTAATGATGGTCGCTAATTATGAGATAGTAGCGTGATGAGAATACTACCAAGGTTGTGATGATGATGATGGTAGTAGTGAAGGGATGGTGTGGTGATAAATAATGATGTGGTAATATAAGCTACCCTGTGATGATCGTAATGATGAAGTAGGTTCGTAGCCTAATATGATACAGTTGTGAATGTGGACGTGGTGTAAATATATTAGCCGTAGGATTTCTTTTAATCGAATTTTTTATGACTAATAGTAAAATTGCTTGTCTACAGATGTCCTTTATTTTATTTTTTTGTATGGACTCAAGACATTCTTGCCATTTAGCCTAGTTAAACTGCCTAATGATATATCTGGATATATTTATATACGGTAGATATTATGTTTTTACTTGAAATAATTTTTATATATAAGCTCTATTTTGGCCGTAGCAACAAGGACAACACACCCGCCCACATCCAATCAGTCAACACGAACTGTCGACGAAGATTGGTCACGGCTATTGTTGAAGAATTATTGATGGCCTGTTTGACAAGTATAATATTACGAGTGGATGTGGTCTACGAGATTATTAGTATGATCATAGTAATAGTAGGAATACTGGGTATCCTACATATGCTGGTTATATGCGTACGGTACGATTTTCTTGATGTGTACAATGATGTAAATGTCTTTTGCACCATTGAAAACATACTAGGATAATGGGAGTAAACTTTGATATCGTTCCGGCCTCAACAAGTTTCCGTACCATAGAACCTTCTCAGTCTTCACGGTGGACGGACGACTGACTCTAAATACTGTACCTTGTTATCAGAGCCTGGTGGTGGTGGTGGTGGTGGTGGAGATACAGTTAGAGGGGAGGTTGAGTGGTTGTGGTCATTCATAGCCGAGAGAAGTAATGATAGTGGAGGGGGAGAGTCAGGGTGTGTTTTTGTCAGTGTCCTGTTGTGAATGAGGTAGGTCGGGCTGTCCGGTTCTGTGTGTGTGTGTGTGAGAGAGAGAGAGAGAGAGAGAGAGAGAGAGAGAGAGAGAGAGAGAGAGACCATATAAATTACACTTCCAATACGTAAAATTCTTCCACATAAGCTTATCTCTGAATATTGTGTCTATTACCCTGTAGACAAATACTTAGAGAAGCTGTGAGTTAAACACCAATTTATACGGGATTACTCTAGTGATGTAGCGTTGAGTTGTTATTGTTGTTTTCTTTTCAATATCTCCACCACCAGGTCTTGGAGGTAATATTGTAACAGACTTTTTTTTTTTTTGTAACAGACTTGACTCTCTGTGTTAACCATTGCTACTGCTGTCCTTCACATCCAGCCACCATGAATGAATGAACCTCAGAGTACTATACAGGTGTTATGTATATTAAGGGGAAAGTAGCCTATACCGTACAGTGTTGTAAATCCGGAGTACATGATTCCTCCAAACAATTTCAAGCGACAGACAGACCACCGTTACTTTGGTTAGTCTTTATAGCCCTGTTTTCTGGACTGGTTGGCTATACTTTGGAGGAATCAAGGCGTTGCTCCAATAAACCAAAAGTATATAATGCCCTTAATTAAATCTTTTAGGCATGTTATTCCCTTCTTAGATAGGCCTACTAACATGAGCATCGACACTGGTTGGTTGGTACCCTCGATAATGTATGTATGTATGTATGTGGTCTTACGGTACTATTGCATAGGCCATAATTTCATCTCCCATCCTATTTGCGTTGAGAAGTTTGTCCCCCCCCCTCCCTCTCTATCAATCTCTCTCTCTCTCTCTCTCTCTCTCTCACTCTCTATCAATCTCTCTCTCTCTCTCTCTCTCTCTCTCTCTCTCTCTCTCTCTCTCTCTCAACAGGTCTTTCCGTAGGACCCCTGGTACTCTATTTTTCTCCCTCTTCCTCCCCGTTTTTTTCCTTCTTTCCTTATCCACATTTTTTTCCTTCCGTTGCCATGATCTCCTTTCTACCTTCATTCCCTCTCATTCACTTCTTCCCTCCTGCTTTCTTTGCCACCCTCCTTTCCTTTCTCCACTCCATTCCCTGCCTCTTTTCCTCCTGGCCCTGCTACTCTTTAATTCCTCCTTTTCTTTCCATTCCTCCTCCTTCCCCTTCAGGTCCTCCTCCTTCCTACTCTCCCTTCCGTGTAATGACAGTCGTTAGAGGGACCGTCACCATCTCATTTGCAAATGTAAATAACCAGTAAAATGTCTTAATTACCAGGCTGAGAAACACATTAGATTTAAGTAATGCCTAGGCTGACGTCATACCCCTCCTCCTGCCTACTCTTGCTTTTTAAATGGCCACCCACTTAGGTCGCCCAGGGGGATGTTATGGGAGTATGGGAGATGTGTGTGGATTGGTGGAGGCTGAGGGGGAGAGAGTTAGGGTGTAATTGGTGGAGATTTGTTGTTCTTTTTTTGTATCGTGTAGACTATAATATTATACTTGTTTGATAATGAAATGCGTGTTGTGATTGTTGGAAAAAGTTTTGTTGTGAATGTATTGCTGTATGAGAGATCTGATGTGATTGGCCAAAAGGGGGCTAAGTGTAAGGGAGGTATAGGTAGGTGTATTGTGATTGGTGGAGAGGGTTTGGACAGGCCCGTGTTTACAGTCGCTGGCGGCGGCGGCGTCGGTTCTCCTGTATTACTACTCGTGGTCGGGCCCCCGGTTGTCTTCGGGTAGGTCTTGGGGCCCTCCACGAAGCCAGGAACCAGACAGACGCCCGCAACACCTCCCATCATACCCAGCATCTCTCCCTTAGAACAATGCGTCTTAAGGGGCATTATTGTGTAATCTTAGTGAGGGGTAGTTGTGCCCACTCCTCCGTCTCGCCTCAATTTCGGGTGGGCCTCGGCGCGATGGGGTCGTTAACGAGGCCCATGATATGCCACTTTAGTCCCTTTGGTGACGAGTAGTAAGGGTGGTAACTGAGAGAGGGGAGACGAGGGTTAGGTGCTCCGGGTGGCTAAGATGTGTCCAGGCTGGGTGAATTATTAGTTTGTCGACTAGGAGGAGGCTGGACCACTCCACCGCTATTCACCATAACGATTCAATTTCCACCCATCGCGTCCAGTTCACTGAAGCTGCCGTCACATTCTAGGCATATTTACTCTCTGTTCTCCGTCAAACCAAGACTTTCTCCTCTGTCCACCGTCAAACCAAAACTTTCCCCTGTACACTGTCAAAGTAAAGCTATACCCGCATCCTGTGTTAAGCCAAAGCATCTTCCACCTTGCGTTAAATCAAAGCGTCCCCCGACCTCCGTCACGCCGAGTTCCTTTTTTCTTAAGAGTTGGAGGACACAGAGGAAATCTAACATGGTTCATATTAGACCTGAGGACGAGGCAAAAATGTGTTCAGTGGGTTTGATACTATGGGGGGAGGGGGGAGAAAAAGGGAAACGGAGGGAGGAATAGGAAAACGGAAGGAGGAATGGTGAAACGGAAGGAGGAATGGGGAAACGGAGGGAGGAAGAAACCTGCTGACCACTAATTCCTTCAAGCTGTGCCACGAAACAAACAGACGACCTGGGCTTTAAAACCATGGAGTTACCAAGGCAGCGAGCATGTTTCTTGCCATACGTAAGATTTGGAGGAATCAAAAACATTCATCCAGTCCACCAACAATGTCTCCCCGGAAACACTGCCTATGTGAAAGAAGCTTAACTGTTTCGTGGCATGGTCAGGGGGAATCGGAAGCCTCCAATTCCCACACACGATCACAAAGTCCTTAATTAAGCCTTCTTATTCATGGTTCATTCTTTATGGCGATATATTATACTGACGATATTTTTTTTTTTCTTTTTTTTTTTTTTTTGAGGTGCCGGACTCTAGACATTAGTTCCGTCCCTTGCCATATATATATACAGTAGATAGATAGATAAATTGATTGATAGATGTCTGTACACTGAGGGTCAAGGCGCCGGTCACCATCGTAAAATAAACACGTCAATCCATCTCAGGGAACGAGGACCCCAACAATATATACACGTCGGGTGGAGGCTACTTTGACTCTTTTTACGAGGTTTTTATGTATCGCGAGAATAGTAAACAAACCAACCTCCGTCAACTCTCAACTCGGTGAAAAAAATAACAAACCACTCCCTTAACACAATAATAAAAAACAAACTCCATCCCCGTAAATTTATTTATATAAAAAATAAGCTTGAACATTTAAAAAAAAATCCGTAGTAAATCCTATCTTGATGCTGATCTTTTTGGGGGGCGACTGACCAACAAACCAACCAACCAACCAACGAGGCCCTTCCAGAAATTTACAAGACCTATAGAGCTGTATATTATTGAGACATCCATCCCTCCTTCTGAACCAAAGAAAAGTAGGGGAGGAGGAGGAGGAGGAGGGGGGGGGGGAATAGGAGGAGGAGGAGGGTTGGGGTGAGGGTGAGCAGAAGTTCAGACAGACAGACAGGGAGGGGACCACCCTTTCCTAGTTACTACTATACCAGATGCCAACAGCAGCAATGGGAGGGAGGGAAGGGGTGTGGCCGAGTTGGGTGTATTAGTACAGTCACGTCAGAAAGTTAAGTTTATTAATGGGGTCACATATACGCGTCGGACAGATGGTCAATTTTTCTACAATGCTTCCTACCCCTGTGTGGAAGTCATGTGGGTTGTTTTCTTTAGCATGAGTAAAGGATTATTTACTATGGACAAACAACAACAACAAGATGAACGCTACCCACCCGATGTTGTACAGGGAAAGGTGAGGGAAAATATCGTTCGTTCATGACTCATTCAATTAGCTTATAGGTAAATAGGTAATGTATATATGGGATGATATTTTCGACTACTATGGACGTACGATAAAAAAAATAAACAATTGATGCATTCTTCCCTCGAACTAATCTGAGTCACATCACTAACGATTAATAGTATTCGTTTAGGATTAGGATATCATACGGAGCCTCACTTGTACAATAACATTTCTTTATGGTATGTGTAAGGAGTTTAGGTTTAGTAAAGCAATCCTTGTGTTATGAGCTCTCCTGTAATGTGATTGTATTGCCCTGTATTGTGAAATTGGTGGGTTGATAAGAAAGGTTTTGGAGTGATTATTGTAAACATGAAGCCTAGCCTATCTTACCCTACTACAATAGTGTATATTCTCTCTCTCTCTCTCTCTCTCTCTCTCTCTCTCTCTCTCTCTCTCTCTCCCTCTCTCTCTCTCTCTCTCTCTCTCTCTCTCTCTCTCTCTCTCTCTCTCTCTCTCATACTTCTAAAATAATTTTCTTGTGTACTAGGTTGTTTGTTGATTTTTTTTTTTTTTTTTTTTTTACGAATATGTATAGAATTTACTGCCAAATCTCAGTTTTATGGGACGCCTTTATGGGTTTCTTTATATATATTTGTGCAGCATTTTACTTCTGTGTGGTGGCTTGAGAAAGTAGTTTATTACCATGACGACGTGGAGTGGTTGTAGTGGGTGGGAAGGGAGGTGGGTAGGATGGGTACATGGTTTGTTTTGGTGGGTAGGATGGTTGGTTGGTTGGGTGGCTGGGAGGATGTGGGTGGGTTGGATGTTGGATGCTTGGGTAGGCTATGTACTGTATATATGTGGGTAGGTAGGTAGGTAGAGTTGTTTGGAATGGGTGGAATGTTAACTGGGTAGGTTGATAAAGTGGTATAGGATGTTGTTGAGTGACTGGGTAGGTAGGTAGGTAGGTAGGTAAGGACATGATGTAAGGTACTGTATATTGTTCATGTCATAAGATTAGTACGTATAAGTAATACGACTACGGTATCACCAAGTACTTTCAATGAGCTGGTACCAGTTTACAGGATACTTTCTGTACTCGGCTCATTTATATTGTTCCTCAAACTCGGTAAATGCATTAATATTCTCGTATAGATAACTAACTGAAACGGAGGCCAATAGACGAAAATTATCCTGTGTTTGTTCGCTTTAATTCTACGAGTAAAGTCACGTTGGTGTGAGTGGTGATGGAATTGGTGGTGGTGGTGGGACGATAGGATAGCCGTATTCAAGAAGTGTAGGCGGGTTGTGCGGTCTGGTATTTTTTAGGGAGGGGTTGGCTGGCTTGTGGGTTGTTGTGGTATTTCTTCTAATGTGTGTGTGTGTGTGTGTGTGTGTGTGTGTGTGTGTAGAAGAATGAAAATACCCCATCACAATCTTACCTTGCCTCATCTCACGCATACAGTACAGTACACTTTTTCTGTAAGCCTCACTCCCTTCCTCCTTCCAATACTATCCAGGCAAACCACTGTACCAGCCTGCCTGTCCCTGCTGCCTGCTTACCTGCTTGCCTGCCTGGTGTTGACATTTTCGTTATTGTTTTTATATTATAGTTTTTACACGGACCTCTGCCATTTACTCTACCGGTACCTTGGCTGACTGGCTGGCATGAACCAAGTAGTTTTTTCCCCTTGGGCTGGCAACTGATGGCTTCTTATTATAGGGGTAACTGATATACTTTTGGTACATTAGAGCCTCGTGATTTTTCCATATTATGCCAGAAAACAGGACTTGATTGACGAAATGAAGGTGATTTTGTTACCTGAAATAGTTTTGATAAATCGGTTGCTTTATATGTGACATCAGTCTGTTAGTCCCGTAATGTGTCTGTGGTGGTTACAGAATTAGAGGCAACTTTTTATTACAAGCAGCAGCTGTACTGATGGA
This sequence comes from Petrolisthes manimaculis, assembly GCA_034508575.1. Lineage (NCBI taxonomy): Eukaryota > Metazoa > Arthropoda > Malacostraca > Decapoda > Porcellanidae > Petrolisthes > Petrolisthes manimaculis. The sequence goes on along the minus strand of JAWZYT010002496.1, from coordinate 875 downwards.
GTCTTTTGGGGGACACACAATTCGTGGTGTCAATTGATTTATAGCAATAATTACTTTTTAACGAAAACTCGCATTTGATTACAGAATTATTGTGACTGTATTTTACAACTGCGGCAAAAATTGACATAGTTTCCAAACAGGCAATGATACATAATGTTGTTCCGTAATAACTGTGTTGTGCTCAGTGTCTTGATTAACATTATGATAACATTAATATCATAGATTTTAAACTAAGGAAGGTGCTATTTGGAATCATTCAGGTATCTCATATCAGCTTGAAATTTATTATAGTAAAAGAACATAGCATTTGCCACTTACTTTACTTGTCATTATACATCCCAGAGTCGAGGAAGACTATAATATTCCGTACGATAACCAGGATGTACTGTACTGTAGACTTTGGTGGTTCATTCTGCAGTACGATATGATAACCAGGATGTCTGTACTGTACTGTAGACTTTGGTGGTTCATTCTGCAGTGGGTGTTGTTAGTATCAGACCTTGGTGTTGGTCTCAAGGAAAACTTTCCCTTTTCAGTGACTTCTTCACCTCTTTACCTTGTCGATCCATGATTGGGTGTCTAACTGCAATAAAACTTCTGGACACTGAAAATAAGAAAATGCAAATGTTTACATAAAAGACTGAAAATGGAAAGATCATGTGGAAAAAATACCAGAAGATGATATATAAAGATTCCCAACTCTACAACATTTTAATACAGCTATTAATATACCTGTACGACGATGTGTAGATATTGGCTGTTTTACTGGCTTATTGTTAACAAACTAACGAGTAAAACATGTAACGATTACTATATTAGTCCGTAAGTGACCTGATAATGCTACAAAACATATAGTATATAATTTTATAACTCAT
>JAWZYT010002495.1:52500-72500 GCA_034508575.1 Petrolisthes manimaculis | reverse complement strand
ATGCTATGTATTCAAGATATGTGTGTGTGTGTGTGTGTGTGTGTGTGTGTGTGTAGTATTGTTGCATATAGTTGCATGCCTACGGTGCAATTAATAATAATTAAAAAAAAATTCTTGTAAGTACTGTATATGTGTGTAAGAGAGAGAGAGAGAAAAGGAGTGTTTGAAAAAGAGAGTGTGTGTGTGTGTGTGTGTTTAAGAGAGAGAGAGAGAGTGTGTGTGTGTTTGTTTAAGAGAGAGAGATGTACAGTATGTGTGTGTTTAATAGAGAGAGAGAGAGATGTATGTGTGTGTGTAAGAGAGAGAGAGAGAGAGAGAGAGAGAGAAAAGGAGTGTGTGTGTGTGTATGAAAGATAGAGGGAGAGATGTGTGTATGTTTGGTAGAGAGAGAGAAAAAGAGAGAGAGAGAGAGAGAGAGAGGTGTGTGGTAGGGAGGGAGAGAGAGAATAATAATACTGTGTGAAAGGGTTTGTTTTGGGGGTGCAGGAATAGGGGGACAGGCTTTCTACCCCCCCCCCCCCAAGCCTGTCCCCATATTCCCGCACCCCCCCCCCCCCCCCCAAGCCTGTCCCCTACTCCCACACACACACCCTTAATTAAATGTCTCAATTACCACTAAACTAAGAAAAAAAACCATCACATCAATAGAGTATTTTATTTTCAGAATTAATAAAAACATACGTATGACAAATTTTCAGGTAAAAAATTCTGGACACCCTGTATATATATATACACATACACATACACATTAGGCACTTGTATGTATGTGTGTATGTATGTATAATTTTGTGTATGTATGTGTGTATTTTGATAAAGACAGATTTAATAATAATAATAACAACACACACACTCACACACACACAATAATTATGTGCGTGTATTTCTTGTGTGTGTGTGTGTATTATTAATTATTATTATTATTATTAATATAAATATTATTATTATTATAAATATTATTATTATAAATATTATCATTATAAATATTATCATTATTAATATTATTATTATTATTATTATCATTATAAATATTATTATTATAAATATTATCATTATAAATATTATCATTATAAATATTATTATTTTAAATATTATCATTATTAATATTATTATTATTAATATTATTATTATTAATATTATTATTATTAATATTATAAATATTATTATTATAAATATTATTATTATTATTATTATTATTATTATTATTATTATTATTACAGAAGCCAGCCATTGCTACAAAGCCGCCAACAGCCGGAGAAAGCCGTTATACAGTTTACGGGTATGTGTGTGTGTGTGTGTGTGTGTGTGAGAGAGAGAGAGAGAGAGAGAGTGTGTATGTACGTGTGTGTGTGTGTGTGAGAGAGAGAGAGAGTGTGTATGTATGTACGTGTGTGTGTGTGTGTGAGAGAGAGAGACAGTGTGTATGTATGTGTGTGTGTGTGTGTGAGAGAGAGAGAGAGAGAGAGTGTGTGTGTATGTGTGTGTGTGTGTGAGAGAGAGAGAGAGAGAGAGTGTGTATCAATGTACGTGTGTGTGTGTGTGTGAGAGAGAGAGAGAGTGTGTATGTATGTACGTGTGTGTGTGTGTGTGTGAGAGAGAGAGAGTGTGTGTATGTACGTGTGTGTGTGTGTGAGAGAGAGAGAGAGAGAGTGTGTGTGTGTGAGAGAGAGAGAGTGTGTGTGTATGTACGTGTGTGTGTGTGTGTGAGAAAGAGAGAGAGTGAGTGTGTATGTACGTGTGTGTGTGTGTGAGAGAGAGAGAGAGAGTGTGTGTGTGTGTGAGAGAGAGAGAGTGTGTGTGTATGTACGTGTGTGTGTGTGTGAGAAAGAGAGAAAGTGAGTGTGTATGTACGTGTGTGTGTGTGTGTGAGAGAGAGAGAGTGTGTATGTACAGTCGGCAGCAGAAGTTCGCTGCAAGCCGACCCTTGTGGAGAGAGTCAGTTGGTCTGGCAATACTGTATAAAAAATAGTTGCCACCAGTGCATTTAAATGCTGTTATTGGCGTGGTTTTATGATTATTATTTAAAGTCGAAGTGGCCTATGAAATATTATCCTCTGTTATTAATACCTATAGTATATGAAAATGTAAACTCATTCATGACAAAAGTTAAAAATGATATATGAGAATGATAATAGAATATTTTTTTAATTTCAATACCTGCAAACTCGTTCCACCTTCCTTCTCTCCCTCCCTGGAAGTATTCTTCACCCCCCTTTTCTCTCTCTTCTCCACCCCCTTTGTCTCTCTCTCTCTTGCACTGGGAAGAGTCACAGCACTAAATTATATTTGCTCATTAATGTTTCAAATAACCACAGGTCATCAATGATTTTCTTTTATGAGTCCCTCATATCTCAGTCCCTGCTCTCCATCCCAAGTTTACATTATAAGGTGTGCAAACAGGTTATCACATTTTTTTGTCCATTTATTACATATACACATCAAAATACACATGTCCTTCGGAGTTAAGATAATGACCATTAATTATATAAGTAAACTATTATATAATAATTGTGATTAATCAACAAAATAAAGTAAACAAAATAAATAAATAATTTTCCAAGTAATAGGAATACCATTATTTTTGTTTATTTATTGTTATTTTTGTTTATCTAGTCGTGTGTTTCCTTGACATACTTTGGAGGAATCAAAATGCTCCAATATAAATCTGGAGTAAATGAGTCCTCCAAATTATTCCAAGCAAGAGAAAACTATTATTTTTACTCTTCTGACATTATTATTATTATTGTTGTTGTTATTTTTATTATTATTGTTATTTTTATTATTATTTTTATTATTATTTTTATTATTATTGTTGTTGCTGCTGCTGTTGTTGTTGTTGTTGTTGTTGCTGTTGTTGTTGTTATTATTGATGTAGTAATTTTAAAATTTATTTATTTGTATTATTTTGTACCATCCATAAATTAATTCATTTGTATTTTTATTACAGATTTGGTTTTACAAGAAAAATAACCACTATCATCACTACCAGTTAATGTGAGTTATTGACTGTGTGTGTGTGTGTGTGTATTTCTCACATACACACATACATTATCACTGATGGTATTATATTGTATTGTCTGTCTGTGTGTGTGTGTGCGCGCGAGTGATATATATATATATATATATATATATATTTCGCACACACACACACAGACAGACAAATAATATAATAGCATCAATAATTTTGACTTGTACCCTACACTCTTTTAAGTATGTAAATAATTATGATGTTATAATAATAATATGTCTGTGTGTGAGAGAAAAAGAGAGAGGGAGTGATTTATCTCTCTCTTTTTCTCTCACACACACAGACAGACAATTATTATTATTATAACATCAACAAATTTTAATTGAACCCTACACCCTTACAGGTAAAAATTAATTAATATTTTCACCAGGTGAGAGGATAATATGTATGTTTATATATGTAAGAGGTAAATAAAATAAATAAAATAATAATATATGGTTTTTATTTTATCTTTTGTTGTTGTTTTTCTCTCTTTGTTGTTTTTCTCTCTTGTTTCTCTTCTCTCTCTGTTGTTGTTCTTCTTCTTCTCTGTGTGTTCTTGTTCTCTTCTTCTTCTCTTCTCTGTGTGTTCTTGTTCTCTTCTTCTTCTCTCCTCTGTGTGTTCTCCTCTCTCCTTTCTTGTGTGTTCCCTCCTTTCTTCTCTCTCTCTCTTCACACCTGTAAAATAAATACATTAATTAGTATTAAATCTTTGTTTGTTTGAGTACAATATATTTCTAACATACATACAAACTAATAAATATAAATAATAACAAATAAACGAGTCCTTCAAATTATTATTATTATTGTTTTTATTATTATTTTTATTTTTATTACTATTGTTATTTTTTTATTATTATTATTATTATTTTAATTATTACTATTATTATTATTACTATTATTAATACAGAAATAGATTAACAAAACAACTTATAAAATTTACTATTAATTCTGGATAATTTAATTATTCTCAATGTCGGTTTAATTAAAGGATTAATTTTATATTAATTAACTAATTAAAATGACTTAACTCAAACTACCTTAATTAACTTTAATGTGTTGAGTGATGACTTCTATTGTCACTTTGAATTAATTAAGAATTAATTCTACATTAATTAATATTACTACCTAAACCTAACCTTACCTTAAATAAAGTTTAATCTGAGTGATGGCTTCTCTCCTCTCTCTCTCTCTCTCTCTCTATCTTCTCCTCCCTCCCTCCTTCCTTCCTTTCTTCTCTCTCTCTCTCTTCTTCACACCTGTAAAATAAATAGATTAATTAGTATTAAAACCTTATGTGTGTTTCAGTACAATATATTTCTAAATACAAACTAATAAATATAAATAGAACATAAATAAATTGTAGAAAATGAATCCTTCAAATTATTATTTTAACATTTAATTAATACACAAATAGCTTACTATTAATTCTAGATAATTTTTCACAATGTAGGTTTAATTAAAGGATGAATTCTATATTAATTAAAGAAAATAATTATTAACTCAAACCTACCTTAATTAACTTTAATCTGTAATGGCTTCTATTGTCACTTAAGGTTTAATTAAAGGATTAATTAATGAAAATTATTAACACAAATACCAAAAAAATACCTACTTTAATCTTTCTTTCTTCTTCTTCCTTTTTTATTGTGTTGTATCTTCTCTTCCCTCCTTTCTTCTCTCTCTCTCTCCTCTTCCTTCCTTCCTTGTGTTCTCTCTCTCTCTCCTCTTCTCTCTCTCTCTCTCTCCTTTCTTCTCTCTGTAAAATAAACACATTAATTAATATTAAAATATTTTATGTGTTTGAATACTAAATTCAACCTACAAATATACATACATACTGTACATATATATACATACATACATACAGACAAATTATACATACAGACAGACAGACAAACTAAAATAATAATAATAATAAATAAATGAGTCCTTCAAATTATTTTTTTCCCCCAAGCTACATACAGTACATACATACAATCTATACATACAGTACATACATACATACATACATACATACAAACTGTATATTAAATAAATCATACTGGACAATTAGTATGATAACACACTATCCTTCTAACACACATACATACACACACACACTATCCTTCAAACATACATACATACATACACTATCCTTCTAACATACATACATAAACATACATACATACACTATCCTTCTAACATACATACATAAACATACATACACACACTATCCTTCAAACATACATACATACACATACATACATACACTATCCTTCAAACATACATACATAAACATACATAAACACACTATCCTTCAAACATACATACATAAACATACATACATACACTATCCTTCTAACATACATACATAAACATACACTATCCTTCAAACATACATACATACACACTAAAAAGAAATTGGAGGAAAATGGGTCCTTCAAATATTACCACGAAACACACACACACACACACACACACACATAGGAATAATATACACACACATAGAAATAATACACACACACACACACAGGAATAATATATACACACGCACAGAAATAATACACACAGAGAGAGAAACACACACACACATATATACACACGGAGAAACACACATATACTGTATACACACGGAGAGAGAAACACATACACATATACACACAGACAGAGAGGAACACATACACATACACACAGAGAGAGAGAAACACACATACACACAGAGAGAGAGAGACACATACAGAGAGGAACACACACACATATACAGAGAGATACACATACATACACTGACAGAAACACACACACATATACACGGAGAGAGGAACACATACACATACACACATATACAGAGAGGAACACATACATACACACATATACACGGAGAGAGGAACACATACACATACACACACACACACATATACAGAGAGGAACACATACATACACACACAGAAACACACACAAGCAACAACAACAACAAACAACAACAAATAATAGAACAATGCAATATCATAAATACTTACAATTGTTGTTGTTGTTGTTGTTGTTATTGATGGTGTTGTTGTTGTTGTTGTTGTTGTTATTGTTGGTGCAAGGAACAACAACAACAAACAATAAAGTTTCTTCAGTCTCTTGTTACAACTCCACAACTCTGTAATAAATTACAACCTATTAAATTTACAACATATTTAATTTCCAACCTATTAAATTTACAACATATTTAATTTCCAACCTATTAAATTTACAACATATTTAATTTACAACTTATTTAATTTACAACTTATTTAATTTACAACATATTTAATTTACAACATATTTAATTTACAACTTATTTAATTTACAACTTATTTAATTTACAACATATTTAATTTACAACATTTAATTTACAACTTATTTAATTTACAACTTATTTAATTTACAACTTATTTAATTTACAACATATTTAATTTACAACATATTTAATTTACAACTTATTTAATTTACAACATATTTAATTTACAACATATTTAATTTACAACTTATTTAATTTACAACTTATTTAATTTACAACATATTTAATTTACAACATTTAATTTACAACTTATTTAATTTACAACTTATTTAATTTACAACTTATTTAATTTACAACATATTTAATTTACAACATATTTAATTTACAACATATTTAATTTACAACATATTTAATTTACAACATATTTAATTTATGGATGACCAAAGAGAAAAAGAAATTTATTCATTAAGATTAATTCTATGTGTCTATAAAATACAACCTATTAACTCAACTCTACAACTCTTTAAATAATAAAATACAACCTACTAATAATTAAATATTGATGATAATAATAATAATAATAATAATAATAATAATAATAATAATAATAACATGGTTTGGAGGAATCAGAGTCCTTCAAATTTACACACACACACACAGGTATAATATACACACAAATACAGGAATATAACACACACACACACAGGTATAACACACACACACAGGAATAATATACACACAAATACAGGAATATAACACACACACACACACACAGGTATAATACACACACTGAGGAATCAAAGTCCTTCAAAGTTACACACATACACACAGGAATAATACACACACACACACAGGAATAATACACACACACACACAGGTATAATACACACACACACACAGGTATAATACATACACACACATACAGTATTAAAAGAATATTTGTATTAAATGGCTTCATGTTAATATCAAAGGCTGTACTGTATATAAAAGGTGTTTAATTAAGCAGGTGTTAAAAGAATGTGTGTGTGTGTGTGTGTGTGTGTGTGTGTTTTACTAACCAATACCACTGTGGAATCCACCCTAAAATAATGAAGCCTTACAAGTGTGGTTGGTTGGGGAGCTAACAAACCAATATATATATATATATATATATATATGGAAAAGATGGATAAAGTACTTAAGATGAGTACAGTACTAAAATGTGCCTCTATATCACTATTAAAGTTAGGTTATATTTAGTACATGTAATAAAGTATGGATAATAAAGTACTAAAGATGAGTACAGTACTAAAATGTGCCTCTATATCACTATTAAAGTTAGGTTATTACACTCTCTTCTTTTTTTATTACATTATAGGTTGGTGAAGGTGTTGCATAAAGTAAATTGTACATTTCCATAATAAATAATGGTACTTTAACTTGAAAATGGAGCCTAATGGTTCAGGTTATTTTAATTGCATTTATTTAGTTTTTTTCATGATACGCACTATTTCAAATTCGCATAATTTAAACTCACATAAAAAGAGAAGAGAGTGTATATAGTACATGTAATAAAGGATGGATAATAAAGTACTAAATTTAGACAAGTACAGTACTAAAATGTGCCTCTATACCATTATTAAAGTTATGTTATATTTTAATACATGTAAGAATGTCCTGGTGTGTGTATGTATGTATGTAGCATTATGTTGATAGTCAGTGGTCTACTATCCTGGTAATATAATAGGTAGTACCATTAACCACGGATACTCCGAAAATCCCAATAGTCCGAATTTTTTAAAGTGGTAATAAAAATGTCAATTTTGGTGTCCTAGAGGCCTATGTGGGGATTTTCCAGGTGTATCGTCACATAGGCCTACATGACACACATACAGCTGGACCAACCACACTCTCATTAGGTGTATCTAGGTGCAAATTAATATTAAGTGGAAGTGATTTTTCAAAGAAAATTACCAAAATTAATGAATACAAACTAAGGAATGTTTGAGCACGAATGAAAATTCAACGAGTTTTAGTGATGACTGAAATTTTCACCCCATACTTATACACTTGTCATAAGCTAAACCCCTTTATAATGAACAACTTATCAATACGGACATTTTTCATACTTTTAACACATATCCCGGTAAAGACATTTGATATGGTGAAAAGTACAAGTGATTGTATGAGAAAACTACAAAAGAATAATTAATATAAACTAAGGAAATGTGATTGTATGAGTAGAAACTCATGAATTATTGGTGTTAACTGAACTTGTCAACTCGTCACACACTACACACACACTATTAGGCCTAACCTTTTAAAATGAATCTTTTAAAATCATTCATTTTCCATACTTTGGGCTCAAGTTTAGAATTATTTTTATAATCATTAGCTGTGTATGGGAACCAGAGATACGAGTGAAAGCACACATAGTTTTGAGAGTGAGTGTACAGACAGACAATCAGTCATACACATCCAATTTAAGCCCTCGGATATCTCAGATCTTCTGATAACTCGTCAAGTGTCTTCCTTCAATTGATCCAAAATAACCAGGGTTTACTGTAATCCTATAATTTGTGTGTTTCTTTTTGCATCTGTATTACAGGACTTTTACTGTATGTATTATTATTTATTATGTCACATGGTGTGGTCTGCTGACCATATTGAAGTTTATTTATTATACTTTACATTATGTATTATTATTTATTATGTCACATGGTGTGGTCTGCTGACCATATTGTATTTAATACATGGAGTGAACGGTTCCATATAGGCGTAGGTTTTGGTCTCCCAATTTAGCGCCTATGTGTGTGTTATTGTTTTAAGTAGTGTATAGCTGCTTGTATTAAATTAAAAGATGGTAGTTAATGTGTGTGTGTGTGTTCTTACCTGTTTGTATGTATGTGTGTGTCCATTTCTTTCTTTCTTCTCTCTTCCTTCCTTCCTTTTCCATGGTATCAATTCTGAAATACAATTTAATTATAAATATGTATGTATGTATGAAATGTATGTATGTATGTACACATAGGGCTGTGACAGCAAAGAAAGAAGGACGGAAGGAACCAACCAAATCAGAAATAAATAAATAAAGGAAGGATGGAAGCAAAGGAAGGAAAATAGAGAGAAACAGAAAGTAAGAAAGAAAAGAAGGAAGGAAGGAAGGAAGAAAAACAAGATAGAAACAGCAAAGAAAGAAAAGAACGAAGAAAGAAAGGAAAGAAACGATATCAGAGAGCAAAAGGTAAATATATAAGGTAAGGTAAGGTAAGGTAAATACTTAAGGTAAAAAACTCCATGTGTTGTGGTCCTGGTTGTAGTGTGGTTGTAGTGTGGTGGTCAGGTGCCATCAACCGTACACAGTCACGTCCCACTCCTCTGTAATAATAATTATAATAATAATAATAATAATAATAATAATATAAATAATAATATAAATAATAATACATGTAATAATAATATAAATAATAATACATGTAATAATAATAATAATAATATAAATAATAATACATATAATAATAATAATAAAAATAATAATAATAATAAAAGGTTTATATTGTAGATGAATGAACACACATACACACATACGTTCTCACACATACACACATAATATTCATTCACACAAACTAACACACAGACGTACACACATACAATCACGCATGGACATATATTATGGTATATATATTAATTGTGGAATAACCGTGGTAAAATACTGGGACCTAGCCGGATCTGGCAACACTGCTACAACACGGTAATTCTTTCAATAAATACCGTATTTTACCACGGTTATTTCCCGTACTTTACCACGGTTATTTCCCAGTAGTCTACACAGGTTAGGTCCTGGTAGTCTGCTGTGGAATAGGTTAGGTTAGGTTAGGTTAGGTTAGGTTAGGTAAAGTCAGGTTAATTTCAAAATGCCTCATTTGAATATGCACGAAAAAAAAAATAGCGTTAGAATAGTGTAAAATAAAATAGTGGGAAATTTAAGTAAAAAATACTTACTCAATAAAATAATTCTTTCAATATTTAGCACAAAAAAAGTGTAAAATAAAATAGTGGGTAATTTAGGTAGAAAACTGTTCTCAAAAACGTTAATTCCTTCAATATTTACCAACCATACACGTATTATTATTATACTGCCAATTCATATGTGTTATTATTATTATTGTTATTATTATTATAGTTGTTATTGTTATTATTATTATTATTACTATTATTATAGTTGGTGTTGTTATTATTATTATAGTTGTTATTGTTATTATTATTATTATAGTTGTTATTGTTATTATCATTATAGTTGTTATTATTATAATTATTATTATTATTATGAGGTGCTGCCAATTCATAAGTGTTATTATTATTATTATTATTATTATTATTATTCCCAATGGTTAGGTTAGGTTAGGTTAGGTTAAGTAAGGTTAATTTCAAAATGTGTCATTTGAATATCTTGGAAATTTGTGGCTGAAATGGTATTGAAGAAAGTTAAATGATATTAAAATATACACTATACATTATCAGTTATTATTACAACACTATTATAACCTTGACTTTGTAGTTTGTGTGTTACGTTACAGTATTAATATTCTATAGTTTATATATATATATATATATATATATATATATATATATATATATATATATATATATATATCACTATATCACCTTTTGGGACACAAGTTAATAATAATAATATAGCAGGATATTAATAGCTAATTTAAGCTGTATATATATATTTTTTTTCGCCCGTGTGAAATTATTTAATTAGAAGTCCATTTAAGTTTATATTACTCTGTGATATAGATTATATATATATATATATATATCGTTATATCATGCTGTGGAAAGCCAATGAATTATAATATACCAGGAAATAAATAAATAAACAGTGTGTGAGGTAGACAATGTTTACGTGTGTAAATTTCACTTCGTTAATTTCAATAATTTGTCCATTTCTGTGGTATATATTTTCTATATGACTTTGTTAACATACCTATGATATATAGTAGAAGATCTCCCGTCACTCTGGGTACACCAATATGCTCAACACGTCGATATAATTAACAAAAATGACAAATAAATGTTGATGAATTACAGTAGTCCAGGATATCGCCATTACCACATGTGTAACTGAGGCTTGTGTCTTGTGACGTCATCATCAGCATTGCCAGATTTACAAACTTATATTATCGTACCTGGAGGTTAAAAATATCGTATTTTGACTCATTATCACACTCGCATTACAAGATTTTTTTCACACAAATCTATAATTTTATCAGAAATGATAATATACGTATCTGTGTTGAGAGATTAATTAACATTATACAGTACAGAAGTTATTAAAAAAAACGTTAATTATAATGTACATACCTGATATTATAATTTTGTAAGCTATTTTTTTCAGAACAGAAAACACTTAATAATTAATATACTGTAAACAGTACGGCGGTGACATACCATTTCTTATAATACTATAGTATAGGCCTACCTACAGAGTACATTATATAATATATACCAATAAATTTGAGTAGGTACAATAATACTTACGAATTGAATGATCATTTTATCGTTCCTCCATGTATATAAAAATTATCACCAGATTCCTTCTCACCCTAATAACCAATTTATTAAACATTATTCTATTTTTTTGCCGTTATAATTATCACATATTTTCTAAAATTATCGCATTATGTCATGCAAATTATCGTATTTATTTGATAATTATCTCACATCTGGCAACGCTTAATACCTCCATGTAATTTAAATCAGCTGACTACAATTATTTTTTTTTATATATCGATTTTATCGCCTATATTATTATTCCCACACTACCCACAATGTGATATAACGATAGATATATAAATAAACTATAATCTCAGAACAATATAGGCTTACCTGAGCTCCTAATTAATAATAAATATTGAAATGATTACGAATTTAATCCGACGATAATTTCAAACGGGGCCAAAAAATATATATTGTTTATTTATTTATTTCCTGCTATATTATTATTCTATGACTTACCACAGTATGATATAACGATAGATATATAAATAAACTATAATCTCAGAATAATACAGGCTTACCTGAGCTTCTACTTAAATAATAATAATATAAATTCTTACGAGATTAATCCTAAAATTTCACACGGACGAAAAAAAAAAATAGCTTATCTATCTATTTTCTGCTATATTATTATTTGCTTGGTTCCCAAAGGGTGATATAGCGATAGATATATATATAGACCTTGATATAAACAATACCTCATAGCTGTATCGACTTACCTGAGCTTCTAATATTTAAATTATTACGATATTTAGTGAAGGTAGGAGAAGGGTTAAACACACAGACGCCATATTTAAAGTTGGTCCAAAATGGCCTTGTTTATCTATCTATTTTCTCGTCTATTTGTTATCTATCAGTGGCCACGGTGGGTCACGTGGCCAGATTAATCTATTATCTACCCATGAAAATTATAATGAACTTACCTAAGGGTGTAATCATTGAATAACGAGGCCGTAATGAACACGTTGTCAAAGAGGTAAGACCACAGGTAGCCATTACGTAAGTAGAATGGCAATAACGGACCTGCTGCAACATTGCCAGATCGCCTTGGCAAATGAACCCTATAAATAAACATCAGTTTTTCCCCTTTAATATAAAAATTACGATGTTAATTCACTGAGATAGTCTTAAATGAACGGTTATTTACTAAACTACAATTTTCCAGACACTAAAAACTGCATTTAACTCGTTATTTATCGAGATATTCAACATCCTAACCACATCCTAACCACATCATATCATAACCAATTCTGATTTTGATCTGGTAATGAATGAGGTTATATGTTCGAATGTGTAGATATTGACTTTGTTTATACATTTATTTAAATTACTCACTCAATATTACTCGTACGCCAATAATTATAATTTAATAAAGTAAATATATTTCTAGGCTCGTTTCCCATCGCAAAAAAATAGCGATTAAGTAATGTTTTAATATATTTAATTAAACCTAAGTCAACCGAGTTTGAGGAATCGTAGCGTGAGGTTTATTCTTTTTTTCTAACATTTTCTAACCCCGTCCCATTTTCTAGAAAATCTTCCCGTTTTCTATGATTGTTTTTAATGGATGACTATTTTAAAATCCAATTATATTTGAAATCTTCGTTTTCTGTTCAGTTTACGGTTGACTCGATAGAGATAGAGAGAGAGAGAGTGAGATAGAGAGAGAGAGAGTGAGATAGAGAGAGAGAGAGTGAGATAGAGAGAGAGAGTGAGATAGAGAGAGAGAGAGTGAGATAGAGAGAAAGAGAGTGAGATAGAGAGAGAGAGAGTGAGATAGAGAGAGAGAGTGAGATAGAGAGAAAGAGAAGGAGATAGAGAGAAAGAGAAGGAGATAGAGAGAAAGAGAGTGAGATAGAGAGAGAGTGATGGAGATAGAGAGAGAGAGAAGGAGATAGAGAGAAAGAGAAGGAGATAGAGAGAAAGAGAAGGAGATAGAGAGAAAGAGAGGGAGATAGAGAGAAAGAGAAGGAGATAGAGAGAAAGAGAAGGAGATAGAGAGAAGAGAAGGAGATAGAGAGAAAGAGAGGGAGGGAGGGAGGGAGAGAGAGAGTTGGATAGCGGATTATGACGTCACTTTTCCTACACACACACACACACATAAATACGCACACACATTCTCTCTCTCTCTCTCTCTCTCTCACTCGCTGTCACGCACAGACGCGCGCTCACATACATACGCACATACGCACACATACACATACACACACACACGCACACACGCATACACATACACATACACACACACACACATACACATACACATACACATACATACACATACACAAACATACACACACGCACACATACATACACATGCACACTTACACACATACATACACGCACACATACACACATACATACACACGCACACACGCACATACACACACACACGCATACACACACACATACACACACATACAC
The DNA here is from genome assembly GCA_034508575.1 of Petrolisthes manimaculis. Lineage (NCBI taxonomy): Eukaryota > Metazoa > Arthropoda > Malacostraca > Decapoda > Porcellanidae > Petrolisthes > Petrolisthes manimaculis. The sequence goes on along the minus strand of JAWZYT010002495.1, from coordinate 58,281 downwards.
ATGCACACATACATACATACACACATACATAAACATATACACACGCACATACACACATACATACACACATACACACGCACATACATACATACACACATACATACATATACATACATACACACCCCTACCGTACACACACAGACACACACACATACACATACATACATACACACACATACATGCGCACACGCACACATATACACGCACATACGCACACACGCACACAAACCTACCGTACACACACACAGACACAGACCGTACACACACACATACACACACACACCGTACACACACACACACCCGTACACGCACACAAACCTACCATACACACACACACATTCCTCCCACCAACCTCTTTACTTCACTCACTACCTACGTGTAAACTACAATGCCTAGAAACTTATACTTAGTTTCATTCTAAGCAGCAACTCTTCCTCTTTCCAATGAGACTATCCCCAGCTGTCTAGGACTACTGGCTACAAAGATATCATGTGAGGAATACACATATGTAATTTTTTTTCCTCTCTCTTACATACGCGTACACACACATTTCTCTCTCTCTCTCTGTCGGTCTCTCATACATTCACTCTTTCTCTCTAAACTACAATGCCTAGAAACGTATACTTAGTTTCATTCTAAGCAACAACTCTTCCTCTTTCCAATGAGACTATCCCCAGCTGTCTAGGTCTACTGGCTACAAAGATATCACGTGAGGAATACACATATGTAATTTATTTTTTGGCCCGGGCGAGGCGTCACCGAGTGGTGAGGACCTTACACCTTACCACACCCACACACACACACCCAGTACACACACACACTCAGACATACACACACCTCACCTCTCTCCACCACACCACAATGTATCACACCCCACACATCCTTCCTGCCACTACACACACACACACACACACACACACTCCAGTACACACACATACACTCATCAGTACCTAATAACACCTTCATACATACATACATACATACATACATACACACATACATACACACCTAGTAAATACACATACACCTCTCAAGTTAACTCGTTATGTTTGTGTGTGTTTATGTGTGTGTTTATGTGTGTGTGTTTATATGTGTGTGTGTGTGAGGGAGAGAAAGAGGGAGAGAGTGTGTGTGTGATGGAGAGAAAGAGAAAGAGAAAGAGTGTGTGTGTGTGTCGTATTTTATAATAAAAACATTTAAGTTAATCCTTTAATTTATCAAGTCTTCTCTTTTTTCTACCAACCTTCCCATCCTTCTTCAACGCTTCCCATTCTCTATCCATCCCTTCCCATCCTCTATCCATCCCTTCCCATCCTTTATCCATCCCTTCCCATCCTTTATCCATCCCTTCCCATTCTCCTAGCCAAAGGAGAATAGGAAAAGAGATAGACTTAATTAGATTTACGTAAATTTCACATTCACTTTTCCACCAAATTATAAATAAACGAGACATATACGAGTGTGTAAACTCTGATATTTGTGTTTATTATTATATTATAAGGTTATACAAACTATATAACACCTATAGGACTTGTAATGAGCTAATAATAACAGTAACATAATAATCATTCCGTTTCAGCCAATCACCGATCAGGTTCAAATATGGATTTTTTGAGATGGACCAATCAGAGTGATGGAGTACAATACACCGCTTAATATGAACTTTTGTTATTATGGAAAAGGACTGAGAATGAGTGAGTGTGTGTGTGTGTGTGTGTGTGTGTATGTGTGTGTGTGTGTGTTCCTTAGTGCCAAATAGGAGACATCAGGGGCAGAAGTCAGTATTGAGGATGGTGTGTGTGTGTGTGTGTGTTCCTTAGTGCCAAATAGGAGACATCAGGGGCAGAAGTCAGTATTGAGGATGGTGTGTGTGTGTGTGTGTGTGTTCCTTAGTGCCAAATAGGAGACATCAGGGGCAGAAGTCAGTATTGAGGATGGTGTGTGTGTGTGTGTGTGTTCCTTAGTGCCAAATAGGAGACATCAGGGGCAGAAGTCAGTATTGAGGATGGGGTGTGTGTGTGTGTGTGTGTTCCTTAGTGCCAAATAGGAGACATCAGGGGCAGAAGTCAGTATTGAGGATGGTGTGTGTGTGTGTGTGTGTTCCTTAGTGCCAAATAGGAGACATCAGGGGCAGAAGTCAGTATTGAGGATGGTGTGTGTGTGTGTTCCTTAGTGCCAAATAGGAGACATCAGGGGCAGAAGTCAGTATTGAGGATGGTGTGAGAAATACACACGTTTTTCTACACCTAATAATCTCGAGTCTATGAACATCGCGGCGTGCCTCGGTGAAGCAAGTGAGGCGACACCACTTTTGCCCCAGACTGTACATACACCTAACTAACTCTCTCTCTCTCTCTCTCTCTCTCTCTCTCTCTCTCTCTCTCTCTCTCTCTCTTGTCAACCACACCTACACACACACACACCAACACAGCCAACTATCCGTACACCAAACACCAAACAACTACACCACCTCACACTTTAAACCTTACACCTTATACCTTATACCTTATACCTCTCCACCACACCACAATATATCACACCACACACACACCAGTACACACACACACACACACACACCAGTACACACACACACTGTCGTATTTCATAATAAAAAACATTTAAGTTAACCCTTTAATTTATCAAGTCTTCTCATTTTTCTACCAAGCTTCCCATCCTTCTTCAACGCTTCCTATTCTCTATCCATCCCTTCCCATCCTCTATCCATCCCTTCCCATCCTCTATCCATCCCTTCCCATTCTCCTAGCCAAAGGAGAATAGGAAAAAGAATGTAAAAGATAGACTTAATTAGAATTACGTAAATTTTACATTCACTTTTCCACCAAATTATAAATAAACGAGACATATACGAGTGTGTAAACTCTGATATTTGTGTTTGTTATTATATTATAAGGTTATATAAACTATATAACACCTATATGACTTGTAATGAGCTAATAATAACAGTAACATAATAATCATTCCGTTTCAGCCAATCACCGATCAGGTTCAAGTATTGATTTTTTGAGATGGACCAATCAGAGTGACGGATTACAATAAGCAGCGCTTAATTTGAACTGTTATTATGTATATATGTATATGTATGAGTGTATGTATGTATGTATGAGTGCAGTATGTGGCTTGAGAGTGGAGATATACACACAAGCACAAACACACACACACACCCACACAGAGTGATGAGTTACAATAGGCGCTTAATTTGAACTGTTATTATGTATGTATGTATGTATGCGAGAAATAATTACATATGTTTGCAAGTAATATATGTATGTGTGTATGTATGTATGTGCATCGTACACGTGATTTTACATACACACAGTGGTGACACAACCACAGTAAACACATATACAGACAGACAGGTAAATACACACACACATACACACACACAGTAAACACATATACAGACAGACAGGTAAATACACACACACATACACACATCTCTCTCATTCTCTAATAAGGAGACTGAATTTCTACCTGGACAAGAGGATAACTACCTACCTGTCTGTTTATTACTCTAATAAATAAGGCAAGTCTTACCTGTAAAGCAGTTCTCTGGGTACTGGTCTGGTACAAGGTTTCTCTTCACTACTACAGTACTACAGTCTGTGTCACGTAACACACACACACACACACACACACACAGTTCCTTGTTAGCCATACCACTAACTACAGTACTACAGTCTGTGTCACGTAACACACACACACACACACACACACACACACAGTTCCTTGTTAGCCATACCACTAACTACAGTACTACAGTCTGTGTCACGTAACACACACACACACACACACACAGTTCCTTGTTAGCCATACCACTAACTACAGTACTACAGTCTGTATGTATCACGTAACACACACACACACACACACACACAGTTCCTTGTTAGCCATACCACTAACTACAGTACTACAGGCTGTAAGTGTAAACAGCCAAGTGAATTTTACAAACCATTCACAACGTTGAGAGAGAAAGGTTTAAAAGACTCACATTTTCGAACCCAGTTACTGAGCAGTTGAGTTACTCTCCAACACTCCTTGTATATACCCTGCCTGCCTACCTACTCAACCACTATCACCCATCACTGTACAGTTGACAAAAAAGGTATTGCGACAACTATTGATACAACATTGAATATATTAATGTCTATAATTGTTACCCTCTCACTAAAACCAAACATAATAACAGTTCAAATTAAGCGCCTATTGTAACTCATCACTCTGTGTGTGTGTGTGTGTGTGTGTTTGTGTGTATATCTCCACTCTCAAGCCACATACATACACTCATACATACATACATACACATACATACATACATACATACATACATACATACATATACATACATACATAATAACAGTTCAAATTAAGCGCTGCTTATTGTAATCCGTCACTCTGATTGGTCCATCTCAAAAAATCAATACTTGAACCTGATCGGTGATTGGCTGAAACGGAATGATTATTATGTTACTGTTATTATTAGCTCATTACAAGTCATATAGGTGTTATATAGTTTGTATAACCTTATAATATAATAACAAACACAAATATCAGAGTTTACACACTCGTATATGTCTCGTTTATTTATAATTTGGTGGAAAAGTGAATGTGAAATTTACGTAAATCTAATTAAGTCTATCTCTTTTCCTATTCTCCTTTGGCTGGGAGAATGGGAAGGGATGGATAGAGGATGGGAAGGGATGGATAGAGGATGGGAAGGGATGGATAGAGGATGGGAAGGGATGAAGAAGGATGGGAAGGTTCGTAGAAAAAAGAGAAGACTTGATAAATTAAAGGGTTAACTTAATTTTTTGTTTTATAAAATACGATAATGTAAACATGACGAGTTACTTGAGAGGTGAATGTGTGTATGTATGTATGTATGTATGTATGTATGTATCTATGTATCTATGTATGTGTATGTATGTATGTATGAGTGTATGTATGTATCTATATGTATGTATGCATGTGTACTTATTAGATGGGATGGAGAATGTAATGAATGTGTGTATGTATGTATGTGTGTATGTATGTATGTATGTATGTATGTATGTATACTGTAAGGTCGTACAAACTATACCACACGTGTTAAGGGTGTGTGGGAATAGGGGACAGGCTTGGGTGGGTGCTGGAGTAGGGGGACAGGCTTGGGGGGGACTGGGTGGGTGTGGGAATAGGGAAACAGGCTTGGGGTGGGTAGAAAGCCTGTATGTCCTCTGTTCCCGCACTTCCCAACCCCCCCCCCCCCCCAAGCCTGCCCCCTTACTCCCAACGGGGCGGCGGCGGGGCAGCAGGGCGGTGGGGCGGCGGCGGGGCGGGGCTGGGCGGCGGGGCGGCGGCTGGGCAGCGGGGCGGCGACTGGGCAGCGGGGCGGCGGGGCGGCGGGGCGGTGGCGGGGCAGCGGCTGGGTGGCGGCCGGGCGGCGGCGGGGTGGCGGCGGGGCGGCAGCGGCGGGTGTGTGTGTGTGTGTTGGTGTGTGTGTGTGTGGTGAGGTGTGTGGTGTATGGATGGCTGGTTGTGTTGGTGTGTGTGTGTGTGGTGAGGTGTGTGGTGTATGGATGGCTGGTTGTGTTGGTGTGTGTGTGTGTGGTGAGGTGTGTGGTGTATGGATGGCTGGTTGTGTTGGTGTGTGTGAGGTGTGGTGTAAGGTGTGGTGTTGGTGTGTGTGTGTGTGTGTGTGTGGTGAGGATAGAGTTGGACAAGAGGATAACTACCTACCTGTCCGTTTATTACTCTAATAAATAAGGCAAGTCTTACCTGTAA
>JAWZYT010002495.1:27500-47500 GCA_034508575.1 Petrolisthes manimaculis | reverse complement strand
GGTAAGTCTGGCGGGTAGAGGAGGGAGGGATGGGTCGGTACCAGTATTGCCAATTATCACAGTTTTTACTAGACATAGGGAATTAGATTTACCAATGGGGAAATTATATAAAGATTGTTCAGGAGTAAATGAGGTAATTTTTACTAGATGAAATATTACGGAGATGGTAAATGTGCGATATTCTTCAGGAGTAAATAGGGAAGTTTTGAGGCAAAAAGGGAAACTTGGTGTAGCCGACCTGGCAACACTGGACTCCTCGGTACTCGGTGGATTGTTGCATACGGTCTTGTTAGTGTTATGTGGAGACTGGGTGGGGTAGGACGTACTTCTTGCATATGCGCCGGTATTCACTTAAACATCATGTTTGACAACACGTGAAACTATTTTCTTTACATTTCCGATCCCCGTGGAGTTGATCCTTTGTGTTGGTGATATATACCTTTCTAGTGCTCATTAAATAGTGGCAGAAAATGGAGGAAATAAAGCTACATATAATAGTGGTGGTGGTGGTAACACTCACTATTGGTTTGGGACCAACACCAGTTTCAGCTGACAAAGGTAATATTAACTAACAATAAACTCTATCTATCTTGGCATCATTATACTGTAGTGTAAAGTTAGGTAAAGAATACATAACCAACAACAGAAGAAACTTTACAGTGAAGAGAAATAGATGTTTTATAATAATTATTATTACGAGTGAATGTTGTTGGTGTTGTGTTGCATTGATTAGTTTTACGTACAGTAGGTCCGCCACATGGCAGTAACAAGAGTATGTGTGTGTGTGTGTTACGTTACGGCACCTGGCGGGTTGTAAGTAATGTGTTTTAATATGGTTGTCCTAATATTAAGTTGGTAAATATGGAACAATGCATGATTCCTCGAACCTATTTATTCTAAGGCAACAAAATAATATTGTTATTCTGGTCCTTTTTCCCGCCATAATTTAGAGTCTTAGAGAAATGATGGTACTCTAATATACCCAAAGTATACTGTTATCTTAAACACACACTAACGTTATGTTATTAGAAAGATGAGTGAGTTAACAGCCTACGTTACATAGCCGGGTACCAACTTACTATATAGGCCTACTTACTCAACAGGGACATAGCCTAGGAGGCTGGGAAAATTATCCTATAAATCCACTCACTTAGAAATCGAACCCAGCATCTCTCGCATAGGCCTACAACTCTTACGTTAAAGTTATAATATGTCATTTTGGTTTATGATAAGTGAATTAGTATAGTGTATATACTATACTTTATCTTTCTTGTACAATTTGATTTTTAGCTGCTTCCTATTTTGTTGACAAACTGAACTGCCAATGACAGTCCTAATTTATTACAATGTTTTAATTACCGTATGGGAATAAGTATAGAGCTGATAATTCTGGAGTAACCCATTTCTTCAAACTAATCAAAGCAACTAGACACCATTAATTTTGTTTAGGTGGTTCTGTTTCTTGGTATATTTTGTAGCTATGAAATACCAAATGTATATTTAATGTACCAAAAGTATAATATATATTGTAAGTGAAAATATTGTAAATTGATTGGATATGATTGTACAAAAGTACAGGTACTGGTACTGGTACTGGTAGGCTAAAAACAAAGAATTATATACCATACTGTACAGTACAGTACCATAACCTATAGTAATTTAATGAGCTGAGGTTGATAGGTATTGTGGTGAGATTTTATACTTCATTGTGGACAAATTATCTGTTGGCCTAATGTTAGGCAGCAGGCTATTTCTGAGAATGACATAGTATAGTACTATATAGTAATTTAATGAGCTGAGGTTGATAGTTATTGTGGTGATATTTTATACTTCATTGTGGACAAATTACCTGTTGGCCTAATGTTAGGCAGCAGGCAACCTCTGAGAATGACATAGTATTGGCAGGTAAGGAATGTCAATCCAGTTTTCGCTGCATCAGGTTTATGAGATTATGTTCTCATCTGGATACCAATGTATACCCCACGGTGTGGTAGGTATCTTTATTTACAACTTTTATCTGTTATCGTATATTTTTAACACAAAATAAAGGCAGAAAAAACTGCTGGAAGAAGCTCTGGTCCCAGGCTACAATGGACTATAATGTAGTATTTCTAATAGGGAAGATTATCTCTGATCTATTAAGAATGTTTAAAATTGAAAGTTGAAAGATTAGAAAACATCATAGTTAAATACTAAATAATTTAGATATGAGCATATTATAAAACAATAGAAAAATAACTAGTATTTGTACAGCGTCAAGAGTTGGGTGTTGTTATTGTTGTTGGTGTGTGAGAGTGAGACCCAACTCAATGTTTAGCCTACCTGACGTATGTATGTATGTACAGTACAGTACAGCGTCAAGAGTTGGGTGTTGTTGTTATTGGTGTTGGTGTGTGAGAGTGAGACCCAACTCAATGATTAGCCTACCTGACGTATGTATGTATGTATGTACAGTACAGCGTCAAGAGTTGGGTGTTGTTGTTATTGGTGTTGGTGTGTGAGAGTGAGACCCAACTCAATGATTAGCCTACCTGACGTATGTATGTATGTATGTACAATACAGCGTCAAGAGTTGGGTGTTGTTGTTATTGGTGTTGGTTGGTGTGTGTGAGAGTAAAACCCAACTCAATGATTACCTGACATTCGGTCTGCTTTACTCTGACACACCAATGTGGTGGTGTGAGCTAACCATGGTCCAGATAATAACAGGTTTGTATAGCCTAATAGGCTACGTAAGGCTAGGATGTAGTAAAGGGTGTGTGTGTGTGTGTGTGTGGGAATGACTGAGGATTCTTTCCATCCCATACAGTCCTGTTCACGGGATGCTCCTTAATATAAATTTCATCCCAATTTTTATATACCTTTATTTGATTAGTTTGGTTGTTTATTATTATTATTATTATTATTAACAAAGTTGAGCTTCGTCAATGGTAGCATTTTATTAGAATGTATTTGTTTCCTATTCTTTACAACTAATTTTCAGCATAGCCTTGCCAAGAGACCTCCAACGGAACACACATACATAATCTTAAGTGTCGACCTATAGTTTACAGCCTGTCCCTCCCTAACCACCAAAATGTTGTTGAATATTTCCGAGAGTGTAAAACATGTATGGGTGGACTGCCTGTGTTGGGATTCGGGAAACTAAGAGAGGGTATCGATTAGTCTCTTCTTGTAAGTCGGTCAATATTGTCCATCCAGCACATGTTTGGGAAGCCAAGAGGAAGGGAGATTCCAGATATTGAGGTTTAGAAGTCATTCTTATAGTCCTAGATGCACTGTACCTTTCCTTCACGCTCCCTCCCTCCCTCCCTAGCCTTCCTTCTCTGTCATTCCGGATACCCTCCCTCTCTGTCATTCCGGATACGCTCCCTCCCTAGCCTTCCCTCTCTGTCATTCCGGATACGCTCCCTCCCTAGCCTTCCTTCTCTGTCATTCCGGGTACGCTCCCTCCCTCCCTAGCCTTCCCTCTCTGTCATTCCGGATACGCTCCCTCCCTCCCTAGCCTTCCTTCTCTGTCATTCCGGATACGCTCCCTCCCTAGCCTTCCCTCTCTGGCTTCTTTTCAATCCTACGATCATTCTGGTACACGCACACGTCCCCTGCCTTTACTTCCATCCAAGGTTTAAAGAATACTTGCTTCCATCTACTGTTGGCTACCCTGTCTTCCCTTCATCACGACTTTATCTTGATGAAGTATACCCGGTATATAAAAAAAAATAGATTAGTTAGGGAAGGCATAATGGAAGAAAATACTAAGCACCTTCTTCCCTCTATCTTTGGCTTCATACCGTTCGTGCCTCCCTCACAGGTGGTGGTAATATTGTTATTGAAATAAATTTATAACACCTTAGGTACTTCTGCCGATGTCTATCCTCTCTTTTTACCTTGGTGTGTGTTCTCCCTCTTCTCTCTTTTGTGTTGAGATAGGACGTCTTAATTCCTTACAGCAAATTGTCTATACTTTGTAAAGAGTGAAGGAATCCGTACCGTAACCTGTAATAGCCGATGAATTGGATGAAATTATAACTCCCTTAATATCCTATGTACACGATAAACGTTAGAGTTAAGTTTAAGAAGAAATTATAACACCCTTAATATCCTATGTACACGATAAACGTTAGAATTAAGTTTAAGAAGAAATTATAACACCCTTAATATCCTATGTACACGATGAACGTTAGAGTTAAGTTTAGGAAGAAATTATAACTCCCTTAATCTGTACACAATGAACGTTAGAGTTAAGTTTAGGAAGAAATTATAACTCCCTTAATATCCTATGTACACGATGAACGTTAGAGTTAAGTTTAGGAAGAAATAATAACTCCCTTAATATCCTATGTACACGATGAACGTTAGAGTTAAGTTTAGGAAGAAATTATAACTCCCTTAATCTGTACACGATGAACGTTAGAGTTAAGTTTAGGAAGAAATTATAACTCCCTTAATCTGTACACGATGAACGTTAGAGTTAAGTTTAGGAAGAAATTATAACACCCTTAATATCCTATGTACACGATGAACGTTAGAGTTAAGTTTAGGAAGAAATTATAACACCCTTAATCTGTACACGATGAACGTTAGAGTTAAGTTTAGGAAGAAATTATAACTCCCTTAATCTGTACACGATGAACGTTAGAGTTAAGTTTAAGAAATGTGACTATAACAAGAAATATATATACGGTACCAGTAGTAGGCTATATATGATGTGTAAAGGACAGGGTGTACGGTATATAGTCAGGTGAGACCATCATAACCTTCTATAGGGTCACACATGGTATTCTCCAGCTATACACACAATAAATGTCACCCTGGGTAATCTATAGTCTAATTATTTTCTTCACCCTTTCCCTGATTACCATTACTCATGTAAGGGTGAAGTGTTTATCACCTGCTGGCAACTAATGAGACGCCTCGTGTGTACGGTACTCTCTATGGTGGCCACAACATATTGTACTTTGAAATGTATAGGTTATATTTTATGGGTATAGCCTAGGTGACCTTTACCGTACTTCAATTGTTTACTCTCTATGGTGGCCACAACATATTCTACTTTGAAGTGTATAGGTTATATTTTATGGGTATAGCCTAGGTGACCTTTACCGTACTTCAATTGTTTACTCTCTATGGTGGCCACAACATAGTCTACTTTGAAGTGTATAGGTTATATTTTATGGGTATAGCCTAGGTGACCTTTACTTTAATTGTCCATACTTATGCTTCTTTTCTTTAGTTCTGAATGTCTATCCTTTCTTTCTCTTTCCTTGTTGACTACAAGGTTTTTCTGGTCTAGCGCAATATTTTGTTTCTGGTTTATATTATCATCTTATACGGATGCGATAAACCTGAGTGATAAAATCCAACATTGAGAGAGAGAGAGAGAGAGAGGAGAGACTATAAGCACCCACTACTAGGCGTCACTTCGCTGAAGGTAAATTAACACTTCCACCAACAATTCCAAAACAACCCTCATTTTTCTTCTTACGGTACCTTCTTTTCTGGTGAGGTTGTTTTGGTGGGTTGGTTGTGGTTGTGGTTGTGGGAGTGGAAACCATGGCGTCCGAAATATATGGGAAACTTATAATTTATCTGAAATATTGACTGGATGCCCCGGGGTGGTAATTTAGTGAAGCAGGTGTGTGGTATATCAGGTGTACTCAGGTAGGCAAGCAGCCAGCCAGCCAGGCACCTTTCCCAGAGCAGCAAGACTAGGCTAGGCTAGGTAGGATAGGGTACGTAATGTTCAAAGGTAGGCAGCCAGCCAGGCACCTTTCCCAGAGCAGCAAGACTAGGCTAGGCTAGGCTAGGTAGGATAGGCCTATGTAATGTTCAAAACGTGTTGAAATAACAATAAGACTTTTAGAATACCCACTACCGTACCCTACCTGTACTTGTTATACTTTCACTTCCCATCGGTAATTTTCACCAACACATCGGTTGGCTTACGGTACCTTACAGCTTGGTGGTGTAACCAAATAATTATTTTACATTTTATTATTGGAAATGTTCACAGTTTTGGGTGGAGTGAATGATGAATGTGGTGCATCATTATTTGAGTTTGTTTCTCATTGTCACTAGTTTATATTTTGTTGAGCAGAAAACATAAAAGCTCTTCAATTATTTTCTGTGTGAACTGCATAGGCCACATAGCCTATCTGTGCCAGCAGACCCGTACGGTGCCCTACCCTACCCTAATAACTCAGTTCTTTTTAATAATTGTGTTTTTAGGTGTTTCTTGTGGACTTGTTACATTCCAGTGTGTACCGTACTTATACTTATAGTACTGGTAGGCCTATAGTATTGTGCCTCCCTGTCAGTATTGTATATTACTCTCCACCACTCAGTCTAAACCATTATTAATATAGGCTATGTTTTCCATTACCGGTATGTATGTGTTTGCGTCGTGTATATTTGTGTATTATTATGTGTCTATATTAAGTATCGGTATTTTTAACCTCAATACAGATGTGTATACAATTATCCTACTGGAATTACGAGTTACGGGGGTGTAGGAGTAGGGGACAGGCTTGGGGGTGGACTGGGGGGTGCGGGAATAGGGGGACAGGCTTGGGGTGGGTAGAAAGCCTGTCCCCCTATTCCCGCACCCCCTTAATGAAAAGTAGGGTACCATACAGAAGAGAGGAAATATTGTGTCCATGACTACCATTACTGTACCATTACTTTGTGTCCATGACTGTACTGTACTGTATATCCATCATTATACATCATTACTTTGTACCGTACCTTCCTGACATAGCCTATATTAACGGGTGCTGTGAAGAAAACTGATAGTCCACGTGTTAAACAATAGCCCCAAGTAGCCTAGATGGATGAATATTCTGGTATTGATATAAAACAAATAATCTACGGAAGTTGTGTTAGCTGTTTTAAACTAATGAAGAGAATTGTGTGATGGGTCACGGGTGTTGTGTAAGAGAAGTAAGTGATGAGAGAGAGAGTGAACTTGGCCTAGTTGTGTCACAGGTTATATACTTATCTATTTTTTATATATATTTCCATAGTCTCATCCAGCTAGGATTACTTTCCATTGAATTATTCAAGTATTATGGTACAACTAACTACTGGTACTTTCTAACTATCAAATATAACTCTTAACAACAGGTAGCTTATATTGATATGATGAATTTAGCTTCAGCTTTACGCTCTACAATGTTCAAGAAAATGTTTCAAACTGTTCTCGTTTATTTTTTTTATTTTTTTCTTTACAGGTAAGGCTGTAATGACGAACACCTATATACAGTATTACTCTTTACTTGAACAGGTACCGTATGATTTCATTAGTTTTATTTACTTTACTATACTTTTAGGTACAATACAATCAGTCATTTACATTTCAACAATTAAGGTCCTCATGCACAGAGCGATTGTCTTGAAAACTGATCCGTCAGACCTGATCGGATGGAAATCCTTCCACCCACATACAATCCACCTTAATTAAAATGTTCGGTCACCACCACCCAACATGTCAAAACTGTTAACAAACCACAGAGCAAAAGTTAAACTGGAAATGAATTGTGCCATTTTTCTTTACTGTTTTTATGTTTTACAAGTCTGATTAAAATGTGTAAATATAATTGTGAATTGTTTGAGATGAGTAGATACTTTAGGTTAGGTTAGGTCAGTTCCTCCAGGCTCCGTTAGGTGGTAATTGTCTTACTGCCAAGTTTTGGTACAGAGTTGGTGGTGATGATGATGATGATGGGACCAGTCACTTGCATCAGATGTTGTGGGAGAACTATTGAGACAGGTGCTGGATAGACAAAAGACATAGCCTACGTACGGAGGGAAGGACACCTATAAGTGGCGAGGTAGGGAAAGTATAGAGGGAGGCATGATACCGGTAGTGGGAAATGGAGGTGGATGGATGGATGGATGGTGAAGAAAGAGGTAGAGGGCAGGATTTAAGAGGACACATAATAGAGGGTAGTAGAGTAAATGGAAATATACGGGAGGAATGGTCAAAAGAAATGGGACAGGAATGATTGTAACACATGGTGGTAGGAATGGTGACGTCGAAATGAAGCCTAGCCTATAGGAAGGAATAATAATGCGAGAGAGAGAGAGAGAGAGAGAGAGAGAGAGGTGTGTGTGGTAGCTAATCTTTGCCTCAGGGTTAAATATGACTTGAACAACTAGGCTATTATATTCAGAGCCTCATAGCTTTTTAGTTTTCCTACTCCATTGTACTTTGGTATACTTTGGGTGTGTTCATTTTTTTTTAATTTGTGAGAATGGTATGTATTCACGTGTTGCCTTTTTAGACAGAGGGAGAATCTGGTAGCTTATACCAAGTTGCCTGGTGCATGGAGTCGTTGTTGTACCTTTGATGTTTTTCCAGCTTTTGTTTCACGGCTCTCGGGCTCCTACTTTTCAGAGTCGAGTTTTTTTTCGTGTTGTAGTTTTGTGTTTTCTACTTCTCTTTTTCCCTGCTATCTTCCTACCCTCCCCCGACACTCTCTTTCCAAATCCCTTTATATCCGAGTCATCAGTGTTATCAGTTTCATCACATTCCGGCACCACACAAACTATATACACTACAGTGTGGTATCCAATCCACACGTCACTATACCAACCAACCAACCAAGCTGAGTGATAGATGAGTATTATCAACTGCTCTCACAAACATTGTACAGTACAGTACATACAATTCACGTGTGTTCCTTCATACTCACTCCATACACTATACCAACCAACCAAGCTGAGTGATAGATGAGTATTATCAACTGCTCTCACAAACACAGTACAGTACAGTACATACAATTCACGTGTGTTCCTTCATACTTATACTCCATACACTATACCGTGGTTCCCATCCTGCCTGCCACCATCCCACCAGTTATTACAATTTAATAACCTTCGTTCATTTTCCACCACCTGCAGCTGGGAAACATTGTGGTCATCACCCCTCACCATCCATCACACTATAGTCACTTTCACCATCCTCACTCATCATCATTTTCAAAGTTTTTCGTATGCCATAATTTTATATATATATAATTTTTTTTTATTATTATTATTATTATTGTCTGTATATAGGTAATGTATTTTATTATATCTATGACTGAGGCAAGTTATTCATCGCCATCCTTCCTCCGTTTTTTCGTCACCACTCATCTTATAAAATACCCTGACCACATACAAAGCAAATACACCCATACAGTGTAGGCTATACATTTACTGAGACTACACACGCTACTTTGACGATGTATACACACACACACACACACACACACACAGGCCATCAACACAAGTTCATTAGTGGGAGAATTGGTGGTAACTCATGCGGTGATGGACGTGACGAACTTAGCTAGCGGCCACAGACACACACACACACACACAACACAACACAACACAACACAACACTAAAACGAAACTAACTAACGACCACCACCACCACGGCCATCATCACCATCACCACGGCCGGGTTAGCAGCAACAGGAGGTGTAAATCTATATGATCAGGAGGACAAGAAATGCCTCAAGTTATGTAGCCTATGATGGAAGGAAGGAAGAGACGCGGGATGTGATATATACTCCCAACACGTTAGGTATATGCTAGCTTTCTTAGTTGAAATTCATTATATAGGTAAGATTCAAAGTAGCAACTCTCGACTTTAACACACACACACATAGGCGACGACAGACAGAAGGGGGAGAGGAGCAGGAGCTAGAAACACAGCTGCGGCACTCAGCATAATGAGGGTGGATTCAGCCGTAAGGGAGGCAAGAGAGAGAGAGGGACGAGATGCAACATTAAGGTGGATACCAGACATTTCACACTTTTACTCGTGCTGACTTAGACTAGGCTACTCGATTATTGTTCCCATCTCTCGTTGTCTTGGTACAATACCTTTCTTATTACCATATATCATTGTTCAAACATAGAAAATAAATTAGGCATGTGTGTTTATGGGTGTGAGGTAAAATAAACTACTATATACATGACAAACCAAGTGATTAGCGTATGGTATAGGCTACAGTGATTGGTTGGTTAGTTAGGGTCACTCACTAGGCTACTTTCTTATCCGACTGCTTAGTAGCACGTGCTTGTCTAATTATTTCACTTGTATATATGTTTGTCTGTCTTTCAGTTTGCAAGTGGCCAGATTCATGTATGCCAGTCTTCATTATTAAACTTCGTCCATTGACCCTTCGTAACCTTCTTTCCCTTACCCTTACCCGTTCCTCTGACTCCCCCCCTCCCCCACCTACACGCACCTCCACCCATCCCACCCACAACCTGCCATCCACCCACACACACCCAACACACCCAAACCCACACCCACCCATCCCACCCACAACCTGCCACCCACCCCACCCACACCCACACCCACACCTCGTGATTCACACCAGGCCTGACTGAGTCACGGGTTATTACAAGACTGCCTGCCATCACTACTACTACCATCATCATCATCATCATATCCACCTTTAACCCTTAGCGGCTTAGCCTATAGACCACAAACACAACATCAGTTTAATACTTGGGTATTATTAAGCTTTATCATTTTAATTAACTATAGGATACTTACAGATGGCGTTATATGGCAACTCACAATACACAGGTTGCCAACATGTGCTATATTGGACACATATTGTGCACCTAACGTATATAGGCTATAATGATAATAATAATAATGTAATACCCGCTATGCATAGAACTCTGAGACACAAAGTGTTCCATTCTTACCCACACACACACACACACACACACACACAGTCTGCGGCCACCCTCATTACATAATTTTTTGGACAGCTTCACCTTCAAATATCATACAAGGTGTGTTTGGTGTAGCCTACGGTACCTTACAGATACTCATTACAATATAGTTATGGGCCAATAGTACACACACACACACACACAGTCCACTAATAACCAACGTTAATTATATGTTTCAGCTAATTCATCCCATCATAACTATATATATTTCAACACGTCTACAAAGAATTGGTGTGTATGGGTAGAAAGAATAGAAAAATCAGTATATATATATCTGCAGGGAGAGGCAATAATTGGTATGTAGCTTACAGTAGTTTGGAATAGTAAAGAATTGGTAGGAATTGATTGTTTTCTGTGTGTGTTTAGCCAAGGTTGAGATGTGAGGAGGGTTGTGATGGTGGGTTGGGGGAGAATCAGGCCCGTAGTTTTAAAAAAATTGAGGGCCCTTACTGGAGCTCTATGAACCCTCCAAATAATCCAGGCCACAGAACCCTTCAGTGTTTCTAATAGGGAATCTGTTGCCTGGAGTAATTTGGAGAATTCATAAAGCTCCAGTAAGGGCCCTCATTTTTTTAAACTACGGGTGTCAGTACATGTGTGTGTGGGATGGATGGGGTAGAGGAAGTGTGGGAGGGTTAGTAGGCTTTGTGTAGGCTAGCTAGGTGGTGAAGGTGTGAATTGTAAGTTACTTCACCTCCTTACATCACTGTCCCAACTCTCGTGGTTAGAGAATAACACATAACCATATAATGATCCTTCTTTCCTAGGGATTATTGACACTTAATATAATGTGCAGCCAGAGTGAAAGCTTTAGTGTACTGGAATATCCTTACATCATAGTATTAATGGTCCTAACCGGTTTCCAACACCTGTACAATCCATTAAGTAGCAACGTACAGTCGCGGTCAATAATAATCATCCACATATGGGTATCTCAAACAATTTACTAGTTAATGTTTTCACGTTCACATAATTATGATGTTATTGGTTTAAGTAGTGCGTAGCTTAAAACTTGGGATTTGTTTGTCAGGAGGAGAGTGGAGGAGGCTATAGCTGTACTGTAAGGCTACTCTATATACAGTATTATATAGGCTACCTGAGGTGGAAGTTATTATTCTCTATAACTTCACACTGCTCACCTATTATTAGGATGAAGAGTAGAGGCCAAATTCATATACTTAAACCAAAATAGTCAGTCATTATCCAGCTACCTGAGTTGGAAATCATTGTACTGAAACTAAGAATAGAATTTTATCAAGATGTGAAGGCATCTTATTTGATTAACGTAACATACCCGTAGCTCTTTTTTATCAGTTCTCTCTATACCGGTTTACGAATTGTGGAATTATAATGTTATATGAATGTTCCGTATAAGACTGACACATCAACTAACCAATTAACGGGGTGCGGGAATAAGGGGGCAGGCTTGAGGGGGATTTAGGGGGGTGTAGGAGTAGGGGGAAGACAGGCTGGGAGAGGGGATGAGAGAATAGGGAACAGGCTTTCTACTCCCCCCCTCCACCAAGCCTGTCCCCCTATTCCCGCACCCCCCAACACCCCCCCCAAGCCTGTCCCCTACTCCCGCACCCCCTTAAAAGAGAGTCTGTTTTCTATTCTTTTTTTCAGAATTACGAGGACTAGGCTAGAACCGGTAATTTTCACTTGATTGCTTGATACGCCGTTCCTGTTCAGAAATTCTCAATTATGAAGGTTGTATGTATTTATTTCACTACAATGTATAGATGCATCCTGTCTTCTTCTTCCCCACCTTTATCATCACACACACACACACATACACACACACACACACACACACACACACACACACACTGCTCTCTCTCATACAGTAGTAAACCGGTGATCACAATCTATCATGAACGCCAGCACCGGTCAAGTGGCTGCAGCTTTCTCCTTGTCAATACCCCCTAATCTTTCAAGCAATGTGTGTGTGTGTGTGTGTGTGTTGGTGTGTGTGTGTGTTGGTATGTGTGTGTGTGTGTTGGTGTGTGTGTATGTGTGTGGAGTGTAATGAGCCTGGATTATATAACTTTCTCGTTGTTAGCTGAGAGGAAGCAGATATATTGACCTCGCTATATACAGTGTACAATATTTTTATAAACTCTTCTAGTTGTATTCCATTGGAGTATAATTATGTACAGTACAGTACCTTTGTAATCAATATAAGGAATGTTGTGTTGATCCCATGGTAACTTTTGTTACTTCCAAACCTATTATTGATTAAATCATCTATTTACATGTAGCCTATAACACTATATAGTTACGGTATATAGCCTATATGTACTATAGGCCTATTGTCAATGACAGTAAAACTTGTCACCATTTTTACATTTTTACATATTACTGTTCCTGTACTCTCACCTTTTCTTTCCCTCCCTTGTTTTATGTTCCTTCTTTTATTATATCTTATTATCACTTCATCTTCCTCCCTTGTTTTATGTTCCTTCTCTTATTATATCTTTTTATCACTTCATCTTCCTCCCTTGTTTTATGTTCCTTCTCTTATTATATCTTTTTATCACTTCATCTTCCCTTGTCTTATGTTCCTTCTTTTATTATATCTTTTTATCACTTCATCTTCCTCCCTTGTTTTATGTTCCTTCTTTTATTATATCTTTTTATCACTTCATCTTCCTCCCTTGTTTTATGTTCCTTCTCTTATTATATCTTTTTATCACTTCATCTTCGTTTCTCATGCACCTTCAACTTACCATTCACGTAATTTTCCTCCTCATCACACCTTTCCTTGCCACATCTTTCTTTCCGAGCTTCCATTCCCCTCCTTTCAATCCTCTATATAGCCTATAGGCACACGTCCACAATCTACAATACATACAACCACTATAGCACCTTGTCGTCCACATACACCGTACCCAGTATACCGGTACTCCTATTTATTCCCTACTTGTTTTCCTCTCCTCTACCCATCCATATGGACCTTCGGACCCAACATCCCTCATTAAATCACCACCACCACCATCACCTCTCGTAGCATAATATATACTAACCCTTCTCAAAACATTCGTCACCCACCCTGAGTGCATTAACTTTTTTTTCCCATCCCTCAACACCCTCTGCTATCGGTCCGTCACTTCCTTCCCCTTCGTTCATTTCCTTACACCTGCTGCACCCTTCTATGTATGTACAGCCGGAAGCATAACTTCGAGTCCATCTCATGTACTTCATTAATAATGCTAATATGACCAAATAAAGTTGCATTCTGAACCAGTTTCTATTCAAACGACATAAATAATTTGCTATGTATGTGAAAAGAATGTCTGTCATCTCTACATTTAAAGTGTTACAACATTACTAGGCTCATATTAATTTTCGCAGGTAGAAATGAAGCGAAATAATGCTGCCGACTGACTGTACTTACCATCTTTCCCCTCCCACTACCCAACAACAACAACAACAACATACATACATACATACATACATACATAGCAGCCTCCCTGCCTCCTCCCTCCATGACTCCCCACTGGCTGGCTGGACTCAAGCCTTTCACTGTTTAGCTGGACGGCCATTAAACCTTATCGCGAGGTACAAATTTGGCGACCATGAGTGGATTAGAGCGACGATTGTGTGTGTGTGTGTGTGTGTGTGTGTGTGTGTGTGTGCGCTACGTTGGGTATCACATAGCAACAAACAAACACACCAGGATGCCATGCCACTTCTTGGTACAGAGTGTCGTCTGTGTTGCTTATCGTTTAGGATATCATGTAAAGTTTGAGACGCGAGGCATTCATTCACTTGGGTCAGAATTCTCTCTTCCCCCCCCCCATGTATGATATGCAGCTGTGAACCCAGGGACTGTACCGTACACTTGTCATATGTAATCCCTGACCAAAGACAAACAGCAGGCACCACACGTAGCCAGCCTATATACCTGTATTTAAACCCATGTAGCCTCTATAGCCTATATATGTGTACTGAGTGGGGAAATGAGCAATATCAGGCAATTGGAAGCTTTCTGATCCTCCCTACCTTCCACATTTGTTCTTACATCCTCCTTATATACCCTTCACATCTGTCCTTCCATCCTCCCTATACCTACTTTCCACATTTGTCCTTCCATCCTCCCCCTACCTTCCACATTTGGCCTTCCATGTCCACCACGGTATACTCAGTAAATAGTTTCTTTTCACTTAGTGTGTGGAACCATTAGGAGTGTGGCGGGCTGGGTGGCTGGGTGTGTGTGCATATCATTCCCCGTGTCTCCTCCGTGTTCAAGTCTGCAATATTCAATAATGGCTCGCCTTGGGAATGTTTAGGGAGATTGCTTCAGGTGCGATGTGGGAGGGAGGGAGGAGGTAGTAGTAGTAGTAGTAGTAGTAGTAGTAGTAGTAGTAGTAGTAGTAGAAGAGCAGCAGCTTAAGGGAAGAAGTAGTAGCATGCAGGGGAAAGTGGAGAATTGAGAATATTTACTAGCAGGAGAAAGTGGAAACCAAAACAAAATCAGGAGAAGGGAAAATAAGTAAGGATAGAAAAGGTGTGGAACAAGAGAGATTTGAAGTGTTGGGAGAAGAGAAAGAGAGATTAGGGGTACCGTATAGGACGAGAGAGCAGATGTGGCAGGGAACAGCAGTGACGGTAATGGTAGTTTGAGTAATGGGAGGAGACAAGTGTAAGGTAACTCTAGAGGCAAGGTGTTGATGGCAGAAGCAAGGATATAATAATATATATAATTATAGTACATGAAGGAAGGAATAGGATGGGATGGCAGTACTGAGCTGGTGTACAGGAAGAATGAAGGAATAAGTTGAAATGGATTAGGATGAATGAGACAGGAGTATGGGGGGGAGGGGGAAGGGGTGTGTGTATACTATAGGAGATACTAATAATGACAGAGTATAGAAGTGAAGTTAGATTGGTATAGAGAGGGACGTAGGTGAAGGTGGGTACGTGGTACTATGGTACGTGATGGGGTGAAAAAAGTCAAGGAGTGTTATGTTGTTGTTGTTGTTGTTGTTGTTGACTCGTCAGTATAGGTGAGTCAGGGCTTGTGTTGACTCATTATCTTACTCCTCCAGTCACACACACACACACACACACACACACACACCTTTTCCTTACAGATATCTTAGTATAGTTGTTTGTAATTCAGTCACGGATATTTTGCATCATTGTAAATAGGGAAAATTAAATAGGTGTGTCGGTACAGAGAACAGAAAGAAATCAGAAGAAAATAAAGAGACCGTACCTGGCAAAGCAACAACAAGGGAGACTCACTCGTAGCCTACAGACAGACAGACAGACAGAGGAAATCATAGTGAGAGTGACGCCTCGTAATTGGATAGGGTCTATACAGAAAAAATCCTTTCAATTACCAAGCCATAACAAAAAAAAAGTGTTTCTGTTTTTGGAGGTGAGTGTGATCCCAACCACTATTGAATTGATTGGTCCATTTATCGAGTAGGAAGGAAGGAAGGAAGGGAAGTAATGCAATGTTGACCCTGAGGCCCAGAAGCTTTTCCCAAATAGGTGGGCTACACGGTAATACTCTTCCATAATTCAACACCATCACCCAATGCAAATAGAGAAGAGGAAGAGAACGAGAAGAGTAGTGAGGAAAAACGGTGGTGGAAGAAGAGGAGGAGGAGGAGGAGAAGAGTGAGGAGAAAGGTGGAGGAGGAGAAGAGTGTAGAGAAAGGTGGAGGAGGAGGAAGAGAGTGAGGAGAAAGGTGGAGGAGGAGGAGAGTGGGAAGAAAGGTGGAGGAGGATGAGAAACAAATAATGTAAAAGGTGAAGTGAGAGTGACGAATAATGAAAAAGACGAGAAAAATGAGGAGATAAAGTTACCTTAGGGAAGAATGTGCTTAGCTGTTAAAGAGAGAACTACACTCGTGATACATAATTACTGAACA
Organism: Petrolisthes manimaculis; assembly: GCA_034508575.1. NCBI lineage: Eukaryota > Metazoa > Arthropoda > Malacostraca > Decapoda > Porcellanidae > Petrolisthes > Petrolisthes manimaculis. The sequence continues at coordinate 30,875 of JAWZYT010002495.1, read as the reverse complement.
GAGTGTGAGGAACAGAAAGCTTCCAATCGCCTGCTATTGCTTATTTTTCCCCACACAGTACACACATAGAGGCTGAGTTCGAATGTAGGGTATGTGTGTGTGTGTGTGTGTGTGTGTGTGTGTGTGTGTGTGTGTGTGTGGTGCCTGGTATTGCTCATTTTCCCCACACAGTACACACATAGAGGCTGAGTTCGAATGTAGGGTGTGTGTGTGTGTGTGTGTGTGGTGCCTGCCGTTCGTCTCTGGTCAGGGATTACGTATCATGAGTGAGTGTACACACATAGAGGCTGAGTTCGAATGTAGGGTGTGTGTGTGTGTGTGTGTGTGTGGTGCCTGCCGTTCATCTCTGGTCAGGGATTACCTACGTATCATGAGTGAGTGTACACCTATAGAAGCCACATTACCACATTAACACCATTATTAATCATCATTACCACTATAGTATAAACCATCATTGTTATGGTACTATTAATATTACAACCACCACTACCACTATCTTCATAACTATTAATACTACCACCATTATCACCACTACCACTATCATCACAACTACTATTACTACCACTATCATCACCACTATTATTACTACCACCATCACAACTATTATTACTACCACCATCATCACCACTACCACCATCATCACCACTACCACTATCATCACAACTACAACCACCACAACTACTACTACCACCACCACTACCACTCCAGGGCTTTTGGCTGGAATTTCACTTACACTGGACTGATATGGGTTCCTGGATGTGAGATATATACTATAACCAAGTTGTGTGACTTAGAAATGGATTGAAGGCAGGCTAAAGGTACCGTAGTCAGCCTATATATACCGGTAAACAAGCACAGGAAGGAACGCCATAAACATATACAGGAAAGACGTGGAAAGTTTTCACAGAAACGACACGTATTATGGAAATAGGAAACATATGGATATGTTCGTATTAGATTATATTGGTGGATAAATAATATTCGTAAATTCTGAACAGGAAAGAGTATAACTAGGAAGACATTAAATTGTTTAATAGGATGATATATGGAAATATTATTAATTAAGCATAAAAAGACACTGTAGTTGTAAAGAGAAAGTATAGCCTAGTAGTACCGTAGTCTATAATTATAATAAGCTTGGGAAGAATATACAATTAACTTAAAAGAATAAAAATACCCACAACAATATTAATACTTAAATAGTTTTGATAACAACAAATCAGACCCATACAAGCCATTAAAGATGTTTGGAGTGTGAGTAACTTGTTAAGAAAAGTCTCATTCACCATTATTATATACATCACAGTTCAAGAAGAAATCAGTTTGAGTAATTCATTTCTGTAAAGCTGATGAAACACTAACTTTGATTACATATATACACTATATACATTTATATCCTAAAAAATCACACGAGTTAAATGGAATGTCATGAGCCTTCTGTATGTATGATATTTCTATGAGAGGGAAAAACATTTATATCTGTATGTAAACTGGTATCCAAAAAAAACAAAAAAAAAAGGCAAATTATTATTACGTCAGTCAGTGTGTAGTAAAAGAGTTACTCGTTTCTTGCAATAATATTACCCCCATGTTATTAGCTATATAGGCTATATAGACCTACTGAAGACTAGAAGTGAAATAGGTATAGAAATACTCAGTAATGTTTAACTCTCTTGTTCATAAATTGAAGTTGAACTGTTATTATTATTTTAATTTTATTATTATTATTTATTTATTTATTTATTTATTTATTTGTATATATTCACTGGTTGGTTAGTTAGTCTCCCTTCACTCACACATCACTCCTATATAGTTTATATACTGTAGCTCTCCTCTCACATCCATCTTGACCCTAAAGTAATTCATCTCAGTCTTTCCTTTGTTGATGTTGTTGTTGTCATCGTCTCTCTCTCTCTCTCTCTCTCTCTCTCTCTCTCTCTCTCTCTCTCTCTCTCTCTCTCTCTCTCTCTCTCTCTCTCTCTCTCTCTCTCTCTCTCTCTCTCTCTCTCTCTCTCTCTCTCCTCTCTCTCTCTCTCTCTCTCTCTCTCTCTCTGTGTGTGTGTGTGTGATAGAGAGAGAAAATCAAGTGGGACACTGATTATTAATAAAGTCACAAGGAGTACGGTACTTGATGAATGATGGATACATTTATTTATATCTACAACTACGAGTGTACCTATCATATTTATCAACCTCTCAGAACACACACACAAATACACACACACACACACACACACACACACACACACACACACAGACACTCTTTCATCCATCCTCACCTATAAGTCGAAACTGGATATTTGGAGCAGGCAATTTCTAGACAACAGGCCACCCAAAGCCTTCATTGTTCAATGTGTGTGTGTGTGTGTATGTGTGTGTGTCCTAGTGATGGTTTGGGTGGGCTGTCGTCCAGAAACAGCCTGGTTCAGATCTCGGGCTTCAACTCTGATGGGTTAGGTAGTGTGGATTGAGAGTTAATAGGCCTAACTTGAAACATGAATTATATATAGATAATATGAATTTTGGACTCAGACTTAAATATATATAGGCCTATATATATATATATATATATATATATATGGAATAAAATGTGATAAACTATCATATATATATTGTATAATGTTGGTTTGTATCATGTACCAGGGTTAAGTTAATGTTAGCCTAAATAATAGAACTGTGTACTTAAAAGTGTTCCCACAATTATATGATGACACGATATAGACCTCGTGTTAGAACCCACAATTTGTATTCTATTGTAAGATTTACCAACCACATCCGACCTATACACTGTTGTTGTGAGTTTGTATTCTCATTCATTGAATTGCACAATAGCTGGGAATTTGGCCATTTTTTGCTTTAAGGACCTCGTGATGTAGTCAGAAAATTGGAGGTTAACGAGTCCTTCAAACACTGCCACGAAACACTTCACTATATAGAAGGAGGTTGTTTCTTGGCGTAGTCAGGAGGAATCAGAAGCCACCTAAAGGTTAACGAGTCCTTCAAACACTGCCACGAAACACTTCACTATATAGAAGAAGCTTGTTTCGTGGCGTAGTTAGGAGGAATCAGAAGCCACCTAAAGGTTCATATTATATACACAATCACAGGTTTCCTTTAAGTATACGGCGGTTTGACATTCACAACCTCTTCAGACCTTGCTGTAAGTTTCCTATACTATATTACCCACAACGATAATATCTACCTATTCTTTACCGTCTGTATTATATAGAGGAGAGATGGGACTTTTTATTAATTAAGATAAAGGCAAGCTCTTCAGACCTTGCTGTAAGTTTCCTATACTATATTACCCACAACGATAATATCTACCTTTTCTTTATCGTCTGTATTATATAGAGGAGAGATGGGACTTTTTAT
>JAWZYT010002495.1:0-25000 GCA_034508575.1 Petrolisthes manimaculis | reverse complement strand
TGATTCTCGTTTCTCGATTCACTCTGTACATTCCTTCACCTATATAGACTACTCTCCCTCCTTCACCTAGGCTATTCTCCCTCCTTCACCTATATATATAGGCTATTCTCCCTCCTTCACCTAGGCTATTCTCACTCTTATCATTCCTCCCACTTTCTTCGTCTCTCATCCCTTCATTCTTTTTCCACTCATTTACTTGCGTCACTTCCCACTCACAAATTTATTGCTAGTATCTTTCACTTCTCATTCTATTATAACATGCTAGGGTTTCTCTCTTTCCCTCTTATCTGCTGTCCTCTCACTTTACTTTTCTCACTCGATAATCACGTTCACAGCTTTGTGTCTCTTAAGGTCTCCATGTAAAGGAACACACTCTGAGATCAACATGCACAGTATAAGTCTCTCTTCACACGTCTGTCACACTCCAGTTGTCTATATTCATTCAATCAGTTACTCCCACACTGCCTGCCTTCTCCCTCTTATACGTGATCTCCAGTTGTCTATATTCATTCAATCAGTTACTCCCACACTGTCTGCCTGCCTTCTCCCTCTTATACGTGATCTGCTTCATGTTCTCAAACGATACTTCACAAGTTTACTGTCTTATCTTTGGTTACTTTCTCTCGTCGTAGTCTATCCTGGTATTAAAGACAGTTATATTTGTTTGTACCCATAGTATCCTAGTATCATGTACAGTAACCATCAGATATAGTCTATACATGGGTTGAGAGTTTACACTATGGGTACTTGATTGCTTAATCTGATTTTGTTGAGAGACATTTATTTCCTATGCTGAACAGTTCCTATAAATGTCGCTCCAATGTTTTTGTACCGGTACTTTAAATTTGCATCTTGATACTGAGGGTACAGTACCGGTACCTACATAAATAAAATGATATAAAAGAACACCTTCATAGATCAAGCCACACTTTCCTTATATAACGAACACCTTCTTACATCAAGCCACACTTTCCTTATATAAAGGAACACCTTCTTAGATCAAGCCACACTTTCCTTGTATAATAGAACACCTTCTTACATCAAGCCACACTTTCCTTATACCACCGTGGGTCTTTCCTTCTCTACACACGTGCCAACTCTTTGATACATTATAATATTATGACTCAAGTCCCGCATGTACAACACTCCAATGTCTATCACACTCATTGTTGCCAGTTGAAGTATAAGAGATCCCTTTCTAACTCAGAGCATTTTGATTGGTACCAGTGAACTGATTGTGTGTGTGTGTGTGTGTGTGTTAATATCACTCTGGCCTGTTGTTCTTCACACTTGTTGCCTGCTGACTGTCACTCTGGCCTGTTGTTGTTCACTCACACTCATATTCATTCCTTTTCAATCATGCTCACTCAACACTCGTCACTCTCACGCCTTTTTATTTGTTTTTCACTCACTTAACTACATCACACACACACACACACAGACACACACACACACACACACACACACACACACACACACACACACACACACACACACACACACACACACACACAGACTCCATCATCCTGATTTGTTGTTCGCCCTTTTCCCCCGTGGATTATCGTGATGGGTGCCAGCCAGAAAGTGACGTGTGTAGTGTTGTGTGTGTCGAGGGTGGCAGGGGGAGGAAATGGAGGTGGAGGTGGAGGAAGGTGGCGGGAAATGGAGTAAGGGAAGGAGGGAGTGAGGGAGTGGGTGGGGGTATATAGGAAATGGAAAGAGAGTTGAGACTGAATATAGGATATGGAAAGAGGGAAAGGTAGATAGAAGGAGAAAGGTTTGTTTTTCCTTTACCTTACTTATATTCTCTGCCCTCCCTTCCCTTTACCTTTCCTCACCCTCTCTCTCTGCCCTCCCTTCCCTTTACCTTTCCTCACCCTCTCTCTCTGCCCTCCCTTCCCTTTCCCTTCATCCGTGTCTGAGCCTCACGCTTCTCTCGTCACTCTCGTCACCACCACATGTGTGAAGGAAGGGTCTCTCTCTCTCTCTCTCTCTCTCTCTCTCTCTCTCTCTCTCTCTCTCTCTCTCCAAACATAAACAATGTGGCCAACAATTTCACGTGAGGAAAACTTGGCTAAACAATGTCTATCATTTTGCCTTTCTGAAAATTCTTGCTGTAGGATGAATCCAAACCAAAGCTAATATAAAAACATTAGTGCCTAACTAATGCATAATATTATATACTACGATAATTTCAAACCAAAGCTAATATAAAAACATTTGTGCCTAACTAATGCATAATATTATATACTACGATAATTTCAAACCAAAGCTAATATAAAAACATTAGTGCCTAACTAATGCATAATATTATATACTACGATAATTTCAAACCAAAGCTAATATAAAAACATTTGTGCCTAACTAATGCATAATATTATATGCTACGATAATTTCAGGAACTTTTAATATCGTCAAACCCTTAAGAACCTAAATAAATAGTGTTAAAAACGGTCATATAGATTATTTATTATGTTATTCCTCCTGATTTGATGATGGACTTTGATAATGGAAAGCATTTTACAAACTTGATCTTTATAGTTACTTTCCTTGCTGGTGGAAGTTTAGTTTTTATTTGTTGTTATTTAATTACTGTTGGTGTAATGGTGAAGAGGTGTTTAAAAACCCTTAGTGGAAAGACTACAAATAGGGCCGCTGTGTGTTGGTGTAGAGTTTGGTGAGTGTGAACGTGTCTGTCTGTCTGCTCATAAACAGACCCCCCCCCCCCCCCCGGTGAGGCTGAAGTCTTATAGCACCATGACCCCTTCCTTGTTCATGGCTCCACCTCTTAGTTAGTTATATCACCTTCAAGTCAATACCACCTTGAGTCCATGTACAGTTCAAACCCTATATAGAAGTCTTATCTCACCATGACCCCTTCCTTGTTCATGGCTCCACCTCTTAGTTAGTTATATCAGCTTCAAGTCAATACCACCTTGAGTCCATGTACAGTTCAAACCCTATAGAAGTCTTATCTCACCTTCATCCTTCACTTCATTTTATATTACATAGCCTTTCATTCTTTCTTATTTTATCCCCTTTAGCCTGCGTTTAAGAATTACTGGTGTTTATAATATGTTGCATTAATATAGTTTAAACTTTACCTGTCACGTGGTATATCGTAGCTCCTCTTATATTGTATTGTATTATAGCTGTGTGACTATATAGCCTAATATGACTCACCTGTATACGAGGGAGAGAAGTTGTCTGTCTGTCTGTCTGTCTGTGTGTGTGTGTGTGTGTGTGGATCTCTGGGTTAAAGGGCATCCATCAGAATATACAATACAACACAATAGGTTGAAGTAAGCACGTGTATAGACGACTGGATGGATGGTAGTGGTAGTGAGTATATATACAGTATAGGGGTATGATATTTATAGTAACGTACAGCTGATGTTTATGTTCACTCTTATATGGTCAGTTTTGCTGCTATACATATTCATTCTCTTTATGGGGAAGAGGTGTTTGAGGGTGTCTTGTCTGTATGTAGTAGGTGTGTGTGTGTGTGTGTGGCGCTAATTTGTGTGCATGGGGAAGAAGAGTTTGAGGGTGTATTGTCTGTATGTAGTAGGTGTGTGTGTGTGTGTGTGTGTGTGGCGTTAATTTGTGTTCACGTATCTATGTTGGCACATCAAACCACTCGTGTGAAGTCAAGAGGGTGACGTGAGGTGAGAAAGGGGAGGTGGACATTGGTTACGGAGGTGGAAGGGACTGTGTGTGTGTGTGTGTGTGTGTGTGTGTGTTTCGGAGACAGACAGACAGACAGAAACAGCAGCTTACTATGGTACTAATTGGTAGGTGTTGGAGATGATTTACAAAAGCAGTGATGTGTGAGTGATGGTGTTAATGAGAAGCCGTGAGGAAACGATAGTGAGGCAGATTATAGATTATACGGCCGTGTGTGTGAGAGAGAGAGAGAGAGAGAGAGAGAGAGAGGAGGAGCAAAACGTGAGGAATGATGAGACTGAGTACGAGTGGTATAGAAGACGAAAGGAAGAATATATCTGAGAACGAAAGGAAGAAAAAAAGGAGGATTGTGAGTATAGACAGGGATGAGTGTCGGAATGAGTGTGAAGGGTGAGGGAGGAGGAGTGTACACGAAAGGATGAAATGTGGGAAGGAATATGAGAGAGAGAGAGAGAGAAAGAGATAGTTAGTTAGGGAATGCGAGAGAGTATGATGACATCAAGAGAGAAGTAGAGAGAGGGTGTGGCACTAGAGAGAGTGAGGAGGGAGGAGGGAGGGTGCCAGTATGTCTGCTGGCCGAGCCGACGAGAGCTTCAACCAACCAACCTCCCACGTGTGGTCCACCTGTCACAACAACACCACGTTACCATGACAACACCACAACGCTGTCACCCACCCCCCCTACTCAGTACCTCCCTTCCTCCCTGCCTGCCTCCCTCTGACAACACCACAACGCTGTCACCCACCCCCCCTACTCAGTACCTCCCTTCCTCCCTGCCTGCCTCCCTCTGACAACACCACAACGCTGACACCCATCCACCACTCAGTACCTCCCTTCCTTCCTTCCTTCCCCCCTGCAGCTCCGACCAAAACACCAACAGCACACCATGACAACACCACAACGCTGTCACCCACCCACCACTCAGTACCTCCCTTCCTTCCTTCCTTCCCCCCTGCAGCTCCGACCAAAACACCACCACGCTGTCACCCACCCCCTGGCCCCCAACTCATAGTCTCCCTTACCTCCTTACTTCCTGCTGTTGTCACTGCCCCTCTGACCACAACACCACGCTGACACACACACCCACTTCACTCCCTCCCTCCCTCCCTCCCTCCCGCAGCTCTGACCAAAACACCACCACACCACACCATAACAACAACAACACCACCACCATGACACACACACACACACAGTTTCCCTCCCTCCCTCTTTCTGGTGCTCAGATTTGAACAGCAACATAACACTACTAACACCACCACACCATAACACCAATACCACCAACACCACCCTGCTAGGCCTACTCTCCTATAATCCTTCTAACACAAAACACTGCACCATTTAATGATATTTTAGTTATTATTATTATTATTATTATTTTGTCTTGGGTGAGCTCGATAATAATAATGGAATCTTTGCATTAAGTGGATTGTGAGTTTGGTGGTTGAGTTTAAAGTGAAAATATTGTCCCTCCAGTAAACATAATGTCTGTCTGTTGGTGTGATGCTGTCTACTGTCACATTGTTTACATGTCTCCAAATGTAAGTCCTTTGTAAATAATATATTAGACAGGTGTTTTGGGATAAGTATATATATATATGTGTTGTTTATTTACATTATTTTTGTTCTCTCTCCTTCGTTTGACTCACGTTATTGTTTTTATCATTTGTACGTAATAGATCCATTATTAGTACCATTGCTATTTTTTGTGTGTCTATAAATAAATGTCCTGGTTTCCACAATCTATCTTTCCTTTGCATCTTTTCTGTGTTTTCTCTTTAAATAAATAATCATACGTTTTAGATTTCCACTTCATCACATTCTCTTATTATTTTTCTCGATATTTGTTTATGTATTTATAATCTCATCATCATATATTTATTTCCCTGTCCATCAACCTGTGCGAATTTCCAACATAATCCTCAGGCACATTTGGCAAAGATTTCCAGCCACTCGGGATGTTTACTTGGGACCAGAGTACACACACACACACACACACAAACACACACACACACACCAATGCGGAGAAAAACTTGCGCACACACACACACATACACACACACACCAATGCGGAGAAAAACTTGCACACACACACACACACACACACACACACACACACACACACACACACACACACACACACACACATACACACACACACAACTTTCCTGATAATGAGAGTTAGTTTTCTTAATTAAACATTAATATTGTGAACTATCAACATACCCATAAGAGATAGAATATACTAGTTCTCTTATTGGGGCAGTGTTTTATTATCAACATATTAGGTTACTGATCCCACCTACACACCCCATATAATAAAATCCGATATAATTTCTGGCCATTACTTGCTGTCCCTTACCGTGTGTTCCATCCCCTGTTAATACCTTGCACCCATTCCTTCATATATTATAATTGTAGCTGACTTTTCATCTCCCCATCATCCATCACTTTTCGTCCCTCTTGTCCCATCATATCACACACCATCACCATCACCACCATCAGATCACAGACCATCACATCACACACCACCATCAGACCACAAACCACCACCACCTCCACCACCATCACCATCACCTCCACCAGATCACAGACCACCACCACCACCACCTCCACTAATGCAAGAATTGTGTTGCCGCTCTTCTATCCTATACTCTCCCATCCATCCATCCACTTCTACATGTACTGTACCCCTTTACCTCCTTCCTTCTATTTCCACCCCAATCACCTCACCCATTTAGTCTCTTTATCTCATTTCACCTAACCCTATATTATTCCATGTTGTCCCTTCTCCACCACCACCACCACCACTACTACCAACTCCACCCACCTCCTTTTCCATTCATTACCCCCTACCTACACCCCCTGCCCCTCCCTGCCCCTGCCAGAGTGTGCCTAGGAGGATATATGTGTACCCGCGGTCATGCTCCATTCCCCTTTATTTAGACACACGAGAGAAGCTTCCGATAGCAGTGTAGGTTGTGGGGAGGGAGGGAGGGAGGGCTGTTAACATTATAGACATGCACTGGTCTGGTCTCCATAGCATACCACCACAACCACACGTTCCCTTCCAGCCATGGCTACCTTATACTCACTTGTAGGTTGTGGGGAGGGAGGGAGGGCTGTTAACATTATAGACATGCATTGGTCTGGTCTCCATAGCATATCACCACAACCACACGTTCCCTTCCAGCCATGGCTACCTTATACTCACTTGTAGGTTGTGGGGAGGGAGGGAGGGCTGTTAACATTATAGACATGCATTGGTCTGGTCTCCATAGCATATCACCACAACCACACGTTCCCTTCCAGCCATGGCTACCTTATACTCACTTGTTTTGAATGTTGAGTACCTGCTTGTTGTAAATAAAAAAATCTCATTGAAATAAATGTTTCCCAGATAACAAACTGAGGGATGCTGTTTGTTGTAAATTAGAGAATGCTGAAATGTTTCCCAGATAACAAACTGAGGGATGCTGTTTGTTGTAAATTAGAGAATGCTAAAATGTTTCCCAGATAACAAACTAAGGGATGCTGTTTGTTGTAAATTAGAGAATGCTACTTAAATCTATTCATTGAAATATTTCCCAGATAACAAACTGAGAGATGCTGTCAAACTGTTACATGAGTCCACCTTAATAATATGGATGAATAATATTATTGTCCATGACTGTACATTCACCCTCCCATTACACAACAACTAACCTCGTATGATGCTGGAAATAAAAGCCCCGTTTTGGATGAGCTTGTTGAATACCGCCAGTGAATTTATCTAAAATGTAACGTGGACATCAATGCTTCCGACTGTTTCATTGTGATTGCCAACTAAATTTGCAAATTATTTTTAAATGGCTGTCAGAATAATGAATATATTACCCCATGTTGGTGGTATCACAAGGGGGGATGGGGTGAGGGAGGAGGAAGGGGTGGGGGTGTATGGAAGGAAGAGAGTGATGTGAGTTGGGGGGAGGTGGGTGAAAATCGTTGGAGGAGAAGAACAACGGGACACAGAAGGCTGTATAGAGACGGTTTGTTCGTTGTTAAAGAGTAGAATACAGCCTCTGACAACACACATTTACCACTATATATCTTCCCTGGGTCTCGTATAATATTACCTTCTCATTTTATAACCCTGTCTCTGCTGCTGCTGCTTGCATGAGGAGGAGAAGTATCGGAATTACAAGGCCAAGGATTGATGTGAAAGATATATATACCGTACGTGTCTGTGTGAAGCGAAGGGATTGAATCATATTGGAAGGGTAATGGAGTGAGAAGATGATAGTGATGCGGGTCGACCGTGGCACGAGAGTTGAGAGGTGCCCTGGTAGTGGTAGTGGTGGTACTAGTGCAGTTTGTGGTAGTGGTGGTTAGCTGTAGTCGTTGTAGTGGTTGTGATTGTGATGGTGGTCGTTGTAGTGGTTATGTTGGTGGTAGCTGTAGTCGTGGTAGTGATAGTGCTGTTTATGGTTGTGGTTGTTGTTAGGATAGTGCTTATTGTAGTAGTTATGGTGGTGGTTGTAGTAGTAACGCTGTTTGTGGTAGTTGTGGTGGTGGTAGTGGTGAAGGTAGACATATTTACTGTGATGTTGTTGTGGTGATGGTAGGTCAAGTTAGTATTGTCTGTGTAGGCTATATATAAATACCATCATATTTACACTTTACCCTGGGAGTTTCATAAATTGACTTCGATAATACAAGGTTGTGTCACTCGTAGGTAAAAACAGACCCTTCCTCTTTTCCTTCTGTGTCGGAATAGAAAGGTAAAGTAACATGAAGGGCTTAAAGCAATGTATAGAATATGGGCCACAAACCTGATACACTTGTGGAAGAGAAGGTTGTAATCAGCATATGTGGATTGTAGTAGGTAGGGATCTATCCTCTTATGTAATGTCTCACAGATCATTTCATTTTAACCGTACCGGTAGTATAAAATATGGTAAGTTATTTTTGTTAATTTAGTGTATGTATTTAGTGTATGCATGGAGGAGACACTATACACTTTTCATTGCATCTTTCACTAGTGTTATCGCTACATACACAAATACACAAAGTTAAATCATATGTATAAATATAAAGAGTTACAACTTTCGGTTCATTTATAATTGAAACTGTATCTTAATTAAATATAATAATTATATAATGTAGCATCAACATTAGTAAGAGTAATAAACAAAGCCTCTCTCTCTCATTATAAAAAACACCCTGTACCCTTAATACTAAAGAGAAGAAGAGGTCAAAGAGTTATCAGATATTTATGGTTTATGTATGATAGCGGTCCTCTGAAGACTGTGTGTGTGTGTGTGTGTGTGTGTGTGTGTGTGTGTGTGTGTGTGTGCTATGTAATATAACGATGCCTTGAGGAGGAACCAGAATGTGTGTGTGTGTGTGTGTGTGTGTGTGTGTGTGTGTGTGTGTGTGTGTGTGTGTGATGGGGAAGAAGGAGGAGGAGGAGTAGGATGAACTTGGAGTGTGTGTGAGAGAGACACAGTAAAGATAACTTTTAATCCGGTTACCATTGCCTATGAATTTAAAGTGGTCTATTAAATGAGTTGAGGTAGAAGACCTTTGTGTTGCATAGTGGCCATATCCATTCATATACAGTATAGGTACACCAATATATACATATATAGGTACACCAATATATACGGTAAATACTGCCCCATCTAAAGCTGTCTTTCCTGTAACACAAAAGACATTCATATATAGGTACACCAATATAATTATAGTATACGGTAAATGTTTCCCCATCTGAACCTGTCTTTCCTGTAACACAAAAAGACATTCATATGTGTTTATTAAAATACCAGTAGTACAATTATTGGTCAAGAGTTGTACAGTACAGTACAGTACATGGGTTGTGGTTATACATACACTTCTTCATTATAATACCAGTAGTACAATTACTGGTTAGGTGTTGTACAATACAGTACAGTACATGAGTTGTATAGTTATACACACACTTCATTATAATACCAGTAGTCAGGTGTTGTACAATACAGTACATGAGTTGTATAGTTATACACACACTTGTTTAAGCTTCAATATGGTGCTGGAAAAAGTACGTGATTTAAAGTGAGCCAAGGTTGGAATTGCCTCGTAGCTTCAGTGTGCTTTTTACTGTGGTGTGTTTATTCTGAAGTCTTAATGTGTTTTACATGTCCTTAATGTTATAAACTTGGCCCCTGACGAATGCAGTGTAAATAGTTGTATGTCACGTGGAGTGTGCCGACGCGGTCCAGCCAGTGCAATGTAAACACCACCAGCAAGCAGTGGTAGAGAGGACGGGCTGAGGTGATTTGACCCTTAAGAAAGAATACACTAGAGGTCTGTTTGGTATGTACAAGACGAGAGACTGGGAATGTACTAGACGCTACTCAGTCAGATGCATCTTGAAAGAGTCCTTGGGGCTGTGTGTAGTTAAGGTTTGCTCTGTTGCTGATCCCGGTGGTGGTACCTTGACTTTCTCTTCACCGAACCTCTTCTCTCTGTTTGGTGTTGTCGTCTGCCTTTCTCCTCGTTTCTCTCCTCCTCCTCCTCCTCTCTACTCAACCCCTTATTTGTTAGCTTCTTACGGGGCTTCCTGGTTTATTTATGGGGGAATACTGTAATAAATTTCTCCATTTCCAATACCACTCAATCACTTTTTTCAATTTGTGTACAATACCACATTTTCTGCTTCAATTTGTTTATTTCCTGGGAGGCTGTGGACTCCTTCTTACCTTCCTTGTTAATAGATTATTTACTTTAATCCAGCCAGATGGAAAGGTCGATATTTTAACTTGGTACGACGTCACTACAGATAAACACACAGACAGACACACACACAAGACATAGCAGCTATTGATAACTAGGCTATGACACTTTGGGAAGGACATGACTATAGGTCCTTGTTCACTCAACACACACACACACACACACACACACAACCAAAAATGGAGATCTCTATCTCTGTCTTTGGCTTACGAAAAACTCTTAAGGTCGATTGGACCGTTGGGTGTTGGTGCTCGTTTGGTCTTTATGGTGTTGGCTGATGGGTTTTAGCTGGATGATCAGTCGAGCTTGATGGATGGATGGATGAATTTTCATGGCATTCATATTTCCATTATGGTCTACAGATAATATTTTATAAGATGTGAGTTGCCGTTTGTCTGGTTGGTTTGTGATCGTATATATAATATATATTTTTATAAACAAACGGTGATTGTTTGATTTTTAAGATGTTGAGTTGCCGTCTGGTTGGTTTATTGTGATCATTAGTACTTTTGTGAACAAACTGCTATTACTTTATTTTGCCTGATGATATACCGTAGTCTAAATTTGTTAGAGGTCTCGTATAGGGAACTAGTAAGTCTGTCAGCCACTAAATCATCATCACCCGGCGACCCTGAGGTGTTCCAGCTCTTATCAGTTTGAAGATCAGAGACCTCAGTGATGGATGCATTACCTGACAGTTCCTACCACAGGCAACAATGGTCTCTAGATGACAGTCCCAGCTTCCCTCCCTCCACCCTACACACTCACTCACTCACTCCAGCTCTCATTTATTCGCTTTGTACATTAGATAACTCCATTTCCCACGGCGATATTCCCCGATTGTAATCTGTGTGATTTAACCTGTGATAATATTCATGTTTTTTATAGTCCCTCTGAGGTTAGCCAACCAGCCAGTCAGTAGTGGTGGTGGTAGAAGGTAAATGGGCAGGTTTTATTTTCTTGCCTGCATGAACACGCCTTCCTCCGTTATGCAGGTTATTGTTTGTAAGTTACAGCTTCAGTCTCCTTTCATCCGTGTGTGTGTGTGTGTGTGAGAGAGAGAGAGAGAGAGAGAGAGAGAGAGAGAGAGAGAGAGAGAGAGAGGTAAGATCTGTTTATCATCAATTGTGTTTCATAATTTAGTACCTTGGTGTTTTTTATTTGTTTGTTTTCATATTTCTTTGTGTTGGAACATGTCACTGTCTATGTCAACCCTTGTTTCTTATGATGGAATCCTGAACCACGAGTCTGAGAGTTTTAATTAATGGGGTAATACACTTTGACACATTAGATTAGAGTGTCTTAATTCCTACAAAATACTGCAGGAAACAAGACCACATTTACAAACATAATGGTGGTCTGGTGTTTGGAATATTTTGAAGGATTCAGTTACTCCAGATTTACCCACATTGTACTTGGCTACCTCCTTAATGGGGGTGCGGGAGTAGGGGACAGGCTTGGGGGGGGGGCGAGGGGGTCTTGGGGGGTGCGAGAGTAGGGGGACAAGCTTGGGGGGGGGTAGGGGGGTGCAGGAATATGGGACAGGCTTTCTACCCACTCCAAGCCTGTCCCCCTATTCCCGCACCCCCAACCCCCCCCCCCAAGCCTGTCCCCCTATTCCCGCACCCCCTCACACCATGTTGTCTTTTGTTGTTGGTAGGAAATTCCAAAGCTCTGCATCTCTCGTTTAGTTGTCAGATGGTATGTACATGTTGATAGTGAACTCATTACTCGCCTCCAGGGCAACATAAACATAGATACTATTTCTTAACATGATGTTGGTATAGACGTGGCAACAACAATGTGATAACTATAGTACCAGTATATCTATATATATATATACAGTATATACAACTTAAGACACCAGCTTGTTGTTACTTGGTTGTTTATATAGATAGGCATTATAAGAAGACATCATTATTTTTAACTATAGTACGGTACCAGTATGTCTATATATATATACAACTTAACACACCAGCTTCATGGGTGTTTGTTATGGTGGGTAATGTACTTGTTGTTACTTGGTTGTGTATATAGATAGGCATTATTATAAGAAGTCATCATTATTTTTCTTATTAAGTATATATAATTACTGTCGTACATTATGATAACAGTTGTTTACTTTGCCATGTCTGTAAATTTGCTTCGTTTAATATTATTATTATTATAATAATTGTTCTTTGCTTGTATTTTGATTTATTGTATTCGTAAAGACACAATTTGCATTACTTCATAAATATGTTTAATAATGTAATCACTCTAATTTATTGCTGTGTTTAGCCTATGTTTCATGTCTTCTTTAATTCTTCCTAATTTGACTTGTATAGTTAATTAATTATAATTATTAATAGCCTCTTTGTCACGGTTTATTTGAAGACCATGGATGGAGGCCGTAAATTGACTAACTATTTTTTATGTTGTTTGTCAGAGTCTGGCTACCACTTGTATATCTGAGACTGTGTTGGCTTGTCTCATTGTATGTTTATATAGGCTGCATGTGAGTGCCACTGTGAACTGCAGACCCTATGTGGAGTGCTTATGTTGGAGTGTGTTGTGTGTGTGTGTGTGTGTGTGTGTGTGGTCACTGTTTAGATAGCACCAAGCAGTAAATTAATTTAATGTCATATACTACTCAGAGACACAAGAACAGAGAGCCTGACTAATGCCTGTGTGTGTGTGTGTGTGATTGTGTGTGTGTGTGTTCTATGATATGGTACTTATAAATAGAGGAGTAATGGTGAGGTAATGTGTTGTGTGTGACAAGTGGTAGATGTGGTGCATGATAGTGTGATGTGTTGTGAGTTGAATGGTGGAAACATAGAGTGTGTGGTGGTGTCTGTTGTGGAGCGTGTTGTGTGTCTTGTGTGAGGTGGTGTTGTGTGTTGTGTAGTGTTGTGATGGTGAAGTGTGTTGTGTTGTGATGGTGAAGTGTCTTGTGTTGTGTGGTAATGGTGGTAGTGGTGATGTGTAGTGTGTTGTATGGTGTTGGTTGTGGTGGGTTGTGTTGCGAGCGTTAGTTCCCCCCCCCCCCTCTCTCTCTCTCTCTCTCTCTCTCTCTCTCTCTCTCTCTCTCTCTCTCTCTCTCGTATTATATAATCTTTTATTCTGCCTCTCTCCATCCACTTTCTTTCCTTCATTTCCTTTTCTTCCTTTTCCTCATTCATTCTCTACCTTCTTTCACTTTTTCTCTTCCTCTCTGGATTTTCCTTTGTCCCTTCTTATGTCCATACTCTTAATTTCATTCCCTCTTCCTCCTCCTCCTCCTCCTCCTCCTCCTCCTCCTCCTCCTCCTCCTCCTCCTCCTCCTCCTCCTCCTCCTCCTCCTCCTCCTCCTCCTCCTCCTCCTCCTCTCGTCCTTAACTACCCTTTTTATCACTCTCTTTGTATCCTCTTTGTCCCCTTCTCTCCCTTCTTCTTCCTCTCTCTTTGTGCCTCTTCCTTCCTTCATTTTGTCATTATCCTTTATATTTTCTCTCTACTTCCATATATTCAGTCCTACATTTCAGTTTTGATGTTTCTATCATTCTAAAGTCTCTCTCTCTCTCTCTCTCTCTCTCTCTCTCTCTCTCTCTCTCTCTCTCTCTCTCTCTCTCTCTCTCTCTCTCTCTCTCTCTCTCTCTCTCTCTCTCTCTCTCTCTCTCCCTGTTTTATCCTTTTTCCAATATCCTTTTATTATATGTTTTCGTGTTTGCTTTAACCTTCTCTCTCTCTCTTTCCCTGTTTCCCTTCCTTGCCTTCCTAGCCTATAGCCTTTCTTCCCAGTACTGTTTCCTTACATTGTCTTATCTCCCTCTTCCTCTTTCCTTGTCTTACCTCCCTCTTCCTCTTTTCCTTTCTCTCTATTCCTCTTTCCTTGTACTCTAGGATAACTTTTGACTCCCTGGAGGTGTCTCAAGGATTACACACACACACACATACACACACACACTCACACACACACATTGTCTCTCTCTCTTTCTCTCTCTATAGATTATAGATAGATAGTGAGAGAATAAGATAGAATAAGTGAAGTGTGTTTAACAAAATTGTGAAGGAAAGATAAATAAAAGAAAAATAGGTAGAGAAGAAAAGAGTTAGATAAATTGAAGAACCAAGGGAAGAAGGAATAAGGAAAATATAGTGTGAAGGAAAGTTAAATAAAGAGTCGCAAAATTAAGAGTGGTTGGCGGTGAGTGTAAGGAAGAAGGGAGAAGGAAGAGATAGGGTGAAGGAAGAGATAGGAAGAAGGGTGAAGGAAGAGATAGGAAGAAGGGAGAAGGAAGAGATAGGAAGGAGGAAGAGATAGGAAGAAGGGAGAAGGAAGAGATAGAAAGAAGGAAGAGATAGGAAGAAGGGAGAAGGAAGAGATAGGAAGAAGGGAGAAGGAAAAGATAGGAAGAAGGAAGAGATAGGAAGTAGGGAGAAGGAAGAGATAGGAAGAAGGGTGAAGGAAGAGATAGGAAGAAGGGTGAAGGAAGAGATAGGAAGAAGGGTGAAGGAAGAGATAGGAAGAAGGGAGAAGGAAGAGATAGGAAGAAGGGAGAAGGAAAAAATACACGGAGATGATGCAACCAAATAGAAGAAGAAGCAGAAAAATAAGTTGTGTTTAGTCCCAGTAGAGAGAAAAGTAAATAAGTAATGTGTTCATAACTGACAAGACAAAATGTTATGAAAAAGAAAGCTGAGGATAATGTGAAATGTGATATATATATATGATTATTATATCAAGGTGGACATTATTTCTGTGTTGGTAAATCTGCATAGAGCAACTATATCCTCCAAACTATTCCAAGCAACAGAACATTATTATTTTTGTCTGTCTGGTCCTGTTTCCTGGCATACTTTGGAGGAATCAAGGCTCTAATATATCAAAAATGAATTACCCCCTTAAATAATTATATAAGAGTGTCGTAATAGTGTTGGAGATGTTAAACAAATCTTATCCTTTCATTAGAGTTTTTAAAATCACAATAAATGAAAGAGGATAACTTGGGGAAACAAAGCTGCCTGGCTGGTACATTAACTCTTTTTGGACGTAGGCTAAGGTAAGGAAAACTCACTAACCATCCATCCTATATATCATCATCAGAATGGTTAAGGAAGAGTAATGTATATAGCACTGAGACGCCTTAGTACTGGTGATGGTGGTGGTTGTGGTGTGTGTGTTGGTTAAAGTTGTGGTGATTGTGGTGGTGGTTGTAGGTGGTGGTTGTGGTGGGTGTAGCTATGGTGGTGGTGGTTGTGATTGTAGTTGTGGTGGTGGTAATGGTGGTTGTAGGTGTAGGTGTGGTGGTGGTTATAGGTGTGATGGTGATGGTGGTAGTGGCTTCCAGTCTTGAAGTAGGTCCACAATATGCCAACTTTAATGGAGGGTAAACTATGAAGAGACGTGACAAGTATACCAACTATAAGTGAAGGCAAAATGGATAAAATAAATTGAAAGATATAGTTCCAAGATGTAATGATTAAAGAGGTTGATAAAGAGGTTGGCAATGGGAAAGTATGAATAATATATAACGAAGAATAATAATGATAATAAACACTGGAGACCGAAATTAAGAGAGAAGAAACGGATGATACAGATAATAATGATAATAATAATTAATAATAATAATAATAATAGGAAAAAGTAGGCTACCGTACAGAGAAGAACAAAACGAAAAGAAAGATTGAATTAATATACAGTATAAGAAGTTTGAGAAGTGGTATAGAAAGTGATGAATGAAGGTATAGGGAAGGAGCAGGTGTGTGTGTGTGTGTGTGTGTTGGCTGGGAGGGAGGGAGGAGGAGGAGGAAGAGGGCTGAGGTGGGTATGACAGCAGCTGGGAGAGGGAGAGAGAAAGAGAGATAGGAAAAGATAGAGAGAGAAAGAGAGAAAGTCCAGGGAAACACTCTCTAAGTTACTGGACCAGGGTACGTAAGGAAGGAAGATAAATGTAATAAATAAAGAGATGGAGAATAAATGCAGTAGAGAGACAGAGAGATAGAGAAAAAAAGAAAGAGAGAGGAGAAAAAAGATCAATATTGATTTTTAAAAGAGTTAAAATACCGGTAGTAGAAAAGAGAAATAAAGAAAGACGATTACTGCCAAGATGTGGAAAGATTTCAGAAAGAGAAAAAGAATGTGAAGTTGTGAAGGGAGAGGAAAGCGAGAAAGATTTACACACGGGAGGAGGCAGGCTAGGCAGAGTGGAATGGTTAAGGAGAGAGAGAGAGAGAGAGAGAGAGAGAGAGAGAGAGAGAGAGAGAGAGAGAGAGAGAGAGAGAGCAATGAGGACAGGAGGACAAAGAGGAAGGCCAGCTGAGTGGAGATGGATGGATGGACGAAAGGGAAAAAAGTGAAAAAGACAAATGAAAAAAAAAAATACTGATAATTATAACAGAGAACTGAAGAACGAAGAAATAATTGAGGCTAAAGTGATGAATAATATTTGAATGAGTGAGTGAGTGAGTGAGAAAGAGTGAATGACTGAGTGAGTGAGTGAGAATGAGTGAGTGAGTGAGTCAGAGTGAATGAGTGAGTGAGTGAGAATGAATGAACGAGTGAGTGAGTGAGTGAGTAAGAGTGAATGAGTGAGTGAGTGAGAAAGAGTGAATTATACACGCCGCGCGGAAATGAACCAAATCTGAAAAAGTGAGAAGGAGGCCGAGTGTAAGAAAGAGAGGAGAAGGAGGAAGAAGGAGGAGGAAGAGGAGGTTGAGGAAGAGGAAGAAGAGGAGGAGGAGGAGGAAGATGAGTGATGAAACATGGCCACTGTTTGGTAAAGAATGGAGGAAGGGCACGAGGGTAAGAAGAAGAAGAAGTAAGAGGCTGGAGGAGGAGGAGGAGGATAGGAGAAAAAAGAGGAGGGAGAAGGGAAAGAAAATGAGGAAGTGATGTCAGTCTATAGATAAAAAAATAAAAAGGATAACACCTGGGAAAAGGGAAAAATAGGAATAGATAGAGAGGAAAAAAAAGAAGAGAAAGTAGGAAAGAAAGAGGAGGCGATAAATAAATGAGAAAAAAAAATGGAAATGAGATGTAAGAAAGTATAGGAGAAGAAACAAATGAGGAGGTGAAGGAAACACTTGGTTAAACGTAACGAGACAAGAGAGGAAGTACTGCTGCATGCTGCTACAAAACCCAGAGAACAAAGAGTACGGTACACACTGGAACAACAGTAGCAAGCACGTGAACGAGAGAGAGAGAGAGAGAGAGAGAGAGAGAGAGAGAGAGAGAGAGAGACGTGAAGGAGGAAAGGAAAGTGAAGAATTACGCCATTACAGGACCAGTAATAATATTAATAACACGTTAATTAAGGGGGTACAGGAATAGGGGAACAGGCTTGGGGGATGAGGGGGTAGAAAGCCTGTCCCCTTATTCCCGCACCCCCCAAACTCCCCCCAAGTCTGTCCCCTTACTCCCACCCCCCCTTAAGGAGGAGTGACACACAGAGAAAGGGGTGATAACAACAAGGCAGGAGAGTCAATATATGGGAAGAAGAGCAGTAGAAGGACTGTGTGTGTGTGTGTGTGTGTGTGTGTGTGTGTATGTGTGTGTGTGTGCAGGGAATGGATGAGGAAGGGAGAAGGAAGAAAAAAATTGATGAGAGAACACAGGGAATGAACGAAGGAGAAAGGAATGTGAGGAGTGATCATGAGAAAGGAAGTTATGTGTGTGTGTGTGTGTGTGTGAGGGGAAGTGGGAGGAGATGGGAATTGTAGGTCAACGGAAGGATTAGGGAAGAAGAGGAAAAGAATAAAAGGAACGAAAGGAAAGAGGGTAAGAGGATGAGATGGAGGAGGAGGAGGAGGGAGAGATTGTGTGAGTAGTGTGAATAGAGGAAGAAGTAAAGATTGGGGAAGGGAGTTAGGAATGAGTAATAATATGGTAATAAGTTCACTACACTCGTGATACATAATTTCTGACCAGAGTGTGAGGATCAGAAAGCTTGGAATCGCCTGGTATTGTTCATTTCTCCACCCAGTACACCTATAGAGGCTGATGTGTTCGATTGCTGGGTAGTCTATGTGTGTGTGGTGCCTACCGTTCGTCTCTGGTCAGAAACTACATATCACGAGTGTACAAAGAATACAAGGAGCAAGGTGAGGAGGGAAGGAAGACCCAGAGGGAAGGAATTAGAGGGATAAAGGAACTTAGGATGGGAAGGAAGGGGAGACGAAAGATAGACCACAACCAGAATACTGAGCAGGGAGACTTGGGTACTACTATAGGAGGAGGGAAGAGAGGGACGGGGGTTAGTTAGTTAAAAGAAAAGTAATGGTGGAGAAAAGAAATGAGTGAGGGGATGTATGTAGGTAGGTAATGAGGGAGAGAAGAAATGAGTGAGTGATGTAGGGAGGTAATGAGGGAGAGAAGGAAAGAGAGGCAGACAGGCAGGGAGAGAGAGTGAGGAAGAGAAGGAAAGAGACAGACAGGCAGGGAGGGAGAGGCAGACAGACAGACAGGGAGGGAGGTAAGTAAGTATTTTAACTTAAGCTTCCCCAGGGACGTAGATTAGTCCCGGATAATGTTGCAGGATTTTGTGTCTTCATCGTAAGGCAGTGGAGCCGAAGCCTTACTTACCTGCCACACCTTACTTCCTTCCTTCTCTGTTACCTTGTCTCATAGCAGTTATAGTATAGTCACCCTCTTCCTCATCATCCTCTCGTAGGTTAGATAGAATAGCAAATTCAAGCAGCCTCGAAAGGACCAGTAGGTATGTTGCTGTTTGAATGTCCTTTGTATTCCTCCTCCTCTTACTACTACTACTACTACTGTATATGTTTTGTATATAGTTGTATTATCCTACTTCTATTCCCCATACTACTTATATATCACCTCAATTCTTGTTATATAATATTATTCTTTCTCCATCCATATATTTCATCACTCAGCTTGTCATTCTTATTACACTCCTTTTTAAACTTCCTGCTTTCACATTTCTTCTCCTCTCATTGTTTTTTTTATTATTATTATTATTATTATTATTTTTTTTGCCTCCTTTCACCTTCCTTCTGCGTTTTGTGTAATTTCTCGTTGGCACGCAGCACGCAGCTTGTAGTAGCGTTTTGTGGCCTGGATTATTTGGAGGGTTCATAGAGCTCCAGTAAGGGCCCTCAAATGTTTTAAAACAAACTACGGGTGTAATTCAATCCCACATGTTATTTTGTGTCATGTTTACATTATTACTTGTCCTCATAACCTGTACTACTGAACTGAGAATATTTATAATGATGGTATGGAGTTGTTGAGAATATAATAGGCTGAGTGATGAGAGTAAATGACTGATTATTATTAATATCCTTGTGACGCAACGCTAGGGAATGTGTTTGTTTACTCTCTCTCTCTCTCTCTCTCTCTCTCTCTCTCTCTCTCTCTCTCTCTCTCTCTCTCTCTCTCTCTCTCTCTCTCTCTCTGTGTGTGGATGGAAGGAAGGTTATAGTGAGTCGGAGGGAGGATGTAGGTAATGGAGATGACAAGATGAACTTAGTGTGAAGACAGGGTGTGATTTAGGAAGAGGAAAGGAGTCAGGTATAACGAGAGAGTGTAGCCTACAGTACATTGTTCTGTATGTGAACAGAACCTGTGGAAGGAAGGGTATAACGAGAGAGTGTAGCCTACAGTACATTGTTCTGTATGTGAACAGAACCTGTGGAAAGAAGAGTATAACGAGAGAGTGTAGCCTACAGTACATTGTTCTGTATGGAAGGAGAAGAGTGTGTGTGTGTGTAGGAATGGAAGGAGAAGAATGTGTGGGTGAGTGAGTGAATGGAAGGAGAAGAGTGTGTCTGTGTGTAGGAATGGAAGGAGAAGAGTGTGTGTGTGTGTGTAGGAATGGAAGGAAGAGAGTGTGCATGATGTGTGTGTGGCATGAGTGAGGGAGTGAGGAGGGGGGGGGGGGGGTACAGGTCTGGGAACATAGTGTAGCCCCCTGGGGTGCTCATAACCCCCGCGACTTACCTTACGAGTACCCTGACCCCCCCCCATCCCCCCACCCCAACACTCCTCAGGGTCTCTCTCTCTCTCAACCTTTTCAACTCAGTCGCTTTTTAACCCACCAGCATTCTTTTTTTTTCTTTTTGTAAATATTTTGCATTTAAGTATAATATATATATATATATATATATTTTTTTTTTTGGTGTGTGTGTGGCTGCTGGAGCTCATTACGGAGTACATTTTAAAGCATTTGTCACATTTCATCCTTGTTGAGATAAAAATTGAAGTGGGTACCTGACTGGCTGACTGTGTATAGAAGAGGATTCAGGCCAGTGAAAATGTTTGTGTGTATAACTCTATATATATTTCATTTGTTCAGGTAGGTTAGGTTTGGTTTGGTTATTAACTGTTACGACTTGTTGTATAATTATGTTGTTTGGTGATGATAGTAACTTCTTAACAGTTTATACCGAATCACATATAACCATTAATGAAGGGAATATTATATAATTATGGTTGGTAAATGTTAGGTTGTTAATTGTTACGACTTGTTGTATAAATTATGTTGTTTGGTGATGATAGTAATCTCTTAACAGTTTATACCGAGTCATATAAATTATAATCTTTAATGAATGAAGGGGAATATTTTATAATTATGGTTTATCTATACAGTAGTTATTATTATTATTATTAGAATGTAGCAGTGGTCGTTTAATGTTTATATTTGTATGTTTATTTCCTATTTCTTTTTTATAGGAATTATTAGATCTTAGATTCTTTTTTTTTATCTTCAATTATATAATGATTATAATATATTTTTTTCTGTTTACAGGTAAAGTGGATTGGAGTGTAATATTCTCCTATTGACTGTGAGTACAACAACAACAACAACAACAACACAATACTCACCCTTATGTTGTCAGGTCTGATGGACGAAAAAATTTCCCTCACTTTAACATCAAAATTTCCCTTTTTACCTCAATTATTCCCTGTTTACTCTTGAACATTGATGGTCTTTTTAGGTATTATTTTCATCTGATAGAAATGTCCCTGTTTACTCATGAATGAACTGTATATTATTTCCCTGTGTGGACTTCAAAATTCCCTAAAACAGAGAAAATTTCCCTGCATCTGGCAACACTGTTAATAACTCGCCATAACACCCGTAGTTTAAAAAAATATATAATATCCACAACCCATATCACTGCCTTAGGCTACTCAATACAAGATAACACTATCCTTCCTATACTACCACAACCTCAGTCTTTATTATTACCATTGTACCATTATTTAATACCACACTATACACTATGTATTACCACACTATATATCTCATCTATTACCACTATTACCGGTAATACGTTTACTCATCACCATTAATCATTACCAATGGAAATCACAATAGCGTCATGGACTGTGGAATAATAATAGATCATTGTGACACTTTTTGTTCACATAAATCACACTACAGTTCCTCTTTTTGGTACTTCACTACTGTTACTACTACTGTACTGTACTATATATCACAAGTGCTACTTTAACCCATTCCATCACTACCACGGCTACAGCTACAGCTACAGTCCCCAATGGGTCGTATAATCCCCCTGGTATTCGGGTTGAGCCATTGCAGGGATAGGCTACACCACGGTCCAGGGCTACACGCTACGTTTTCTCTTTCCGGATTTTTGGGTTCAGTTTTACCCTAATATATAGCCTATACCGTGTATGACTTCATCCACACCAAACCATTCCATCACAGTCCAGCCTATAGTTGACCTAATGAAGTATATAGGCTATACTCTTTTCAAAACTTGTGTTCCATTTTCCTCTATCTATCTGTCTCTATTTCTATCTATATCTTTCTGTCTATCTCTATATGTCCTCTATTTCTATCTATCTCTTATCTGTCTATCTATCTATCTATCTGCTTATTTCTATCTATCTAAGCATAAGAGGCCAGCGGAACACAAGTTTTGAACAGACTATAATTAGTGTTGCTGGTGATGAGGGTTTGTCACACAGAATGTTAGAGATACAATCCTCTCAGTTAAATGTTCAACTGTCCTTCCACCTTTCCAACACTGATAAGAAAATGGAATACAGAGGGTAACATATGAGATAGATCTTGTTAACTGTGGTATTGTGACTGTCTTCCAGGATAATATATAGAAAGTTGAATATCACAAAAGATCACGTTATTAGTTTGTCCAGTTTCTCTGTTGTATATACACACTATGACCTTTATATTAGCTTTTATTATTAGTTTTATTAGTAGTAAAATGTAGCGTTTGTTGTCTAAAATAATCCCAAAACTGATTGACGTAAGTTATAAAAAAGTAAATGATGCAGATAATTATACTGTACAATGACGTCCAAGGAAACACAAGGTGAGTGTGTGTGTGTGTGTGTGTGTGTGTGTGTGTGTGTGTGTACATAGTATGCTCAATCACATGTGTGTATTCATATTTATGTGTGTCATGTAGGCCTATATCATCCAACTTCTCTGTGAAGAACGAATTAAAAGAGTTTATTATTATTATTTAATATGAGAGAGAGAGAGAGAGTAGCGTATTGGCTATAAACTTTAACTTTAGCCATAAAGCAGCTTAAAACTTGCCAGGATATGAACGAGTGTAACAAAATCCCTTCCATCCTAATCTAACGGTGATATATATTTTAGGTTGAGTTACCTCGCATGTTCCAAAGTGACACTTTTTACACTTATTATTATTTTCTGAGTTGAGTTTGTATATTGCCATGTATGTCACTTCGCTACCCCCCCCCTTCCCCCGTTCCCCTTTCCCCCCCCCCCCAGTTCGCTACAATATAAAATCAATAAAGATCTAGTTACTATAATCAACTATAATCAAATTAGTGTTTATTTAGCAACATAGTAATTAATGAAATAATGAGGCCTTGTTCAAACACGTCATCCAAGACGAAAGAAACGTTTTCTTTATTATGGAATCAAGGGGGAAACATTTTGTGTTGGTAAATCTGGAGCAACTGAATCCTCCAAACTATTCCAAGCAACAGAACGAACACCATTATTTGTGTTCATCAGTTCTGATCCTGTTTCCTGGCAATACTTTGGAGGGATCAAGGCACTCCAATGTTATAAAAATATATTATATTATATAGTTATTATATGTATAGTTAGATAGTTAATTAATGACCAACTTGATAATATTATATACTTTATTTACATAACATCAGCTGGATTTCTGTCACTTTTGTATCGTATTTAAAATTGAACATTGTGTTTCTTCCCGGAATTACTAAAACTCTTTTCCAATATTCCCGTTTATAGTATCCTAAGCTTTTTCTGGTGGCATGAAGCTGAGAGAGAGAGAGAGAGAGAGAGAGAGAGAGAGAGAGAGAGAGAGAGAGAGAGAGAGAGAGAGAGAGAGAGAGAGAGAGAGAGAGAGAGAGAGAGAGAGAGAGAGAGAGTCCTGCTTTATCTTTTAATTGTATTCTTATCTCGAGAAAATTTTCCATTAACCCATTCCATGATTTCTTTAACCTAACCAATATGTTGTTGCCGGATTGTTCTTAGTAGATTTACGGTATATATATACTGTATATCAATATTATATATATAATATAACCTTGAATTATGTTTATATTTGTATCTATTATAATATACAAGTTATTATTTTTATCTCCTTAATCATATTATTCTTATTATCAACAAAACAGCCTTCAATCATGTATATAGGTATGCCCTATCCGTCTTAACAAAACATTTTTATGTCATCATGTTCTTTGCAGCTTCTCCTATCTTTCCTAACCATCTCTTCCCTTCCTTCATATCAATCTGATAAACACCTTCTGACTGTCTGCCAAATTACACTCATTTATCACTTCATTAAATATTCTGCCCATCGTCTACATTTACTTATAATACTGTATAACTGAATTATAAATATACGGTTCCCATTTTGAGTGATTGTTATAATAGATGTGAACGAGCCTTGACTTTTGATATTTAAGGTTAAACTTTTATTGGGTGTGTTGAAGACTTTGGAATGAACATATCCGTTGTCAGAGGAAAAAAAATAGTTACTGTTAACATTTTACTGTTAAAACCGAACTGGTGTTGTGTGAGCGGAAGAAGGTCAGCTGGTGGGCAGAGGTCAGCATGTGAGGTCAGATGAAGGTCAGGTTTATGGGAAGGGGAATGGAAAGGAAACAAACACTGCTGTCCAATTTTACCAACGAAGGAAATGTGAGATGTTTAGATTCCTCTGGGCACGTCTATAGTGGTACACCTTATACCCTGTTAATACTCCTCTATACATACCCTTATACCCTGTTACTCCTTTTCTATACATACCCTTACCTGTACTGTTACTCCTTCTCTATACATACCCTTATACCCTGTTACTCTTACATACCCTTATACCCTGTTACTCCTCCTCTATACATACCCTTATACCTTGTTACTCCTTCTCTATACATACCCTTATACCCTGTTACTCCTCCTCTATACATACCCTTATACCCTGTTACTCCTCCTCTATACATACACTTATACCCTGTTACTCCTTCTCTATACATACCTCTTATACCCTGTTAATACTCCTCTATACATACCCTTATACCCTGTTACTCCTCCTCTATACATACCCTTATACCCTGTTACTCCTTCTCTATACATACCC